>PITA01005254.1:5151-52543 GCA_004023965.1 Spilogale gracilis | reverse complement strand
GATTCCGGCCTGAGCCTTCTAGAATGATAGATGGGTTCCCTGCCTTGTCCTCTATGTCATATCATATCACCGCATCCAGCTTGAGGGTATGGTAGAATATTCTAGCACAGTGGTTACTTCCTGGGGCCCCAGAGTCAGAGCTCCCTGGGTTCAAATTCCAGCTCTACCACATCCCCGCTGTGTGACCTTCGGTAAGCCACTTTAACCTCTCTGTGCCTCAGTTTCCTCATCTGTGAAATGGGGACAACATTAGCACCTAACTCTCAGTGACTGTTTAATTAGGGTGCAAAGGGTTATCATAGGGCCTGGCCCAGAGCCCACACTCCACAAAGGGTGGCGATCCTTTAAAGATGAATTTGCAAGGAAGCTCAATTTTTGACACTGGCCAAAGCCTCCATTCTAGATTTACGCCCTGAGACTCCTATTCAGCAGGCTGTGGAATTCCAGCAGCCCTGGCTTCCCTAAAGGGAATTTGAGAGGCGTCCAGGCAGGCCGGGGCCAAGCCCTTGATGACAGAGTGTCCCTTTGCTGAGATGGTGTGTTTTCTGCCAGGGTGGGGGAGGGCAGCCCTGCGGGAATCTGGCGGGGGCTCTTTCCCTGAGCCATTTCACAGCCAGTGCCCACCCAGTAACATTGCCAGAGGCAAAGCCACTGTGATTTGTGTCTTACAATCTCAAACCTGCCCTCATTCCTGTTCCCTCCATGTTTCCCTGGGAAGGGATCAGAGCAGAGTCACATGAAAGCAACATGACACATCAGACATGAAGCAAGGCTCAGAATGGGGTGCCATCAGGGCTCCCACTTCCGAACCAGGGCTCTCAGTCAATGAGCCTTTGGGGCCTCAGTCCCCCTACCCCTTCCCCCATCTAATGAGGTGGGTCAGGGTGATTCTCAGCATCCTGAGGATGGTTGGGTGAGTCTGATGGAGGACCCCACACCATGTTGTTGGCCAGCCCTCTCAAAGCTAATGAGCTCCTCCTAACTGTGAAAATTGCAGATGTACCTGAGACTCTTTCTGGGTTCCCACCAGTTCTGTGATGTGGAAGCTTCTTTCCTATTAACTGAGGGGAAGTTATCGCCATCTGGGAGCGGTGTGAGATCATCATTAATAAACATCATAAAAGATGATCATCATACCAGGTTCCACTTACTGAGCATTTACTGTGTGCCAAGCACTGAATTGAAAACTTCCTGTGGATTAACTCGTTAACTGTTCCTCTCCACCTTGTTGAGTAGGTGCTACTATTGTCCTCCCTTTGCAGGTGATGAGGAAACGGGCTCAGCGAGGCGATTGGCCTGAGGTCACTTGCCCAAGGTCACAGAGAGCCAAGATATACATTCCTGTCTGGCTGACCTCTAGAATTTTGCTTTTAATTCTTAGGTGTCTTTCCGAAGGCCTGGCCCCAAATTCTTAGACTCTGAGGAACATGGACTGTATAAGAGGTCAGGTGTGGAGGGGACCCTGTGCGACTCGAGCTGGAGCCCATGGGCGCTGGCCTCGTGGTTCCTCCAGTTCTTGTTCACCGGTCTGTGCCTCTAGAGTACGTGCTCCCGGCAGGGAGACTTGCCCTCAGGCTGCCCCGGAGGCCCTCCCTCCCTGGGGCACTTTGGCTACAGCTAGCCACCCCAGGGAACCACAGGCAAGCGTCAGGCAAGAGCTGCTTCTCATCTAGAAGCCTCTCTGCTTCTGTCCTGCGTGGGTTGGGAGGCGGGAGGAGGAGGGTGGAGGGCCCGGGGGGTGCCTAAACCTTGCTTCATCGCTCAGCCTACAACCCAGCTCTGCTCTCTTTAGCATCCCTGGAGGGAGAGCCGATGGCCAGGAGGGAGACCCACCAAGCAGGCTCCTTTTGCCCCCACGTTCCTTCCTGAGGTGCTGAGTGGGATAGCAGAGTTTATTTTGCATGCCCTAACTGCTCTTTGCAAGAAAGGAAATGAATTCCAGGGAGCCTGCTTGAGTCATCTGTTGTTATATAACAACTACTGAAAACTTAGTGACTCAAAGCAACAGCAGTTAGGATTTTTCACGGTCCTCTGGGTTGAGAACTCGGGGCCGGGCTCTGCTGGGTGGGTTTTCTGCTCCAGGTGGCATGGGCTGGGGTAACTCACTCAGCTCCATCCAGCTGGTGGCCAGCCTGCACTAGAAGGGCCATGAAAGCTCCACTCCCACGTGTGTGCTTCGGCGCTGTCTTTGTGGCCCACCCTCTCCATGGGATCTCTGCTTTTTCAATAATCCAGCCTGAAATTTACATGGCTGCCAGATCCCAAGACAGCCAAGACGGAAGTTGCCAGGCTTCTTAGCAGCTGGGTCTGGAACTGGTAGGGCATCAGCCTTCCAGGTTCTCTTTGAGAGGGGAAATAGATAGGTCCCTTTTCCTTCTGGAAGAATGATCTAGGCCTCCAGGGAAGGACAGCATTAATGGCGGCCGTCTTTGGGGACTCTACCCCCTTATGCAAGAAGGCGAGTTTAATATAAGGATTGAGAGATCTCTCAAGGGACCGTGGGGCAGGAACACAGCCTGGCCTCAGGAAAGTTTCTCTTCTCATCCGATACCTTAGGAAATATACCCATGCCACAACGGCTTGGGTTTTATAGCTCTTCTTAGTCCTCATTTAACATTCCTCAGGAAGGAAGTCTGATCGGGCCACATCACTGAGCACACAGCTTTCACCCAGGGGCACCAGGCCACACCGGCGTGGCTGCGGAAGGTGAGAAGGACCTCTGTGAGTTGGACAGATACCCACACGGTGTCCACCAGCCTTTTGAATGTATTGACTCTTCAGTTAAACATTTGCCTGGGAAAATAAGCTGCTAGTTTTTGTTTTGTTGCTTACCCACTGGTAGGTCCCTCTGCATCCTTATATTTCTTTCTGTCCAGAGCCTCTTGAAGGCATTGGTTGGCTCACATATCCTGCCTGTGCCGAGGGACGTAGCCAGGTGGCTTCCATTTGAGGTCATTTTCCCTAAACAGATGGGCCCCCAAAAAGTAATTAGGATTTGTCATTAGCCTTGGTGTCCAGACACCTTGATGGAGGAGGAAGACAGAGAGACCCAGGGAGACCTGTTGTTGACGGGATCTGTGGGATTCTGTCACCTCCCCATCTCAGTTCCACCAACTCCTGTGTTTCTGGCACAGAATTTTTCCAAAATGTGGACAAAGGGAGAAGTGAGTAATAAGACTCATAACCTCGGTACACTGATTTAAGTTGATACGCTGACAGTAAGCCAGATCGTACTCTCCTCTTTTAAAAGGAAGACCACCCACCCTACTGCTGCCTTTTTTTTTTTTTTTACCTAGAGTCCTAAGGGTTCTATAAATAGGATTGAGAGGTTTGGAGGCATTTGTGTATGTGGCTGTGTGTATTTTTTGGGAAGAAATAGAATAGATTTCACCAGACTTGGGGTGGGGGGACTCTGAACCCTCCTATGTTAAGGATCGCTGAGTAGTAGTGCCTCAGTGTCCCTGGGCATTGGGTCAATGGTTTCTGTGTCCTCTCACTGTAATACTTTATGCAACCTGTTTGTACAAGATGAACATGGAAGTCTTCTTCATTCCTTAAGCAGCCCGGTGTCTGGCATGAAACAGAACAGATGAATTTGCGTTGGAGGGATGGTTCGTGCTGAATGAATCCTAAACCCTAAGCCTCTCATTGAATCACTTTGACCTCACTGCTTCCTAGATCTTATCTGTAAAATGGGGAGCTGGACCACGAGGTCTCCAAGTCCCTCCAGCCTGGGCTCTTTCAGCCTTCATACTGTGTGCATTTGGGGACAGATCATTCTGTTTTTGAAGCGGCATTCCTACCTCCACCCACTAGATGCCTTTAGTGACCCCCCACCCTGCTAGGACAACCCCACATGTCTCCAGCCATTGCCACACGCTCCCGGCTGAGGACCGCTACTCCAGTCCTTTGTCAGGTGGCTCATTAAAGGAAGAAGAAACAGACTTGAGAATATTCCTGATACCACACTCCACTTCTAGGGAAATAAAGCAGTAGCTCACTCATATGAGCCTCCACATGCCAGCACTTCGCTCGAAGCTTTCTATAGATTCCTTTATATAGTTTTCATAACAACCCTATGCATGAGTGCACGTTATCATCATTCCCATTTTACAGATGAAGAAATTGAGGCACAGAGAGGTTGAGCAACTTGCCCAGGGTCACACGGTTAACAAGCAATAGAACTGAGATTATGACCCCAGGCAGGCTGGCTCTAGGGCTAGAGTCTTACTCTGCTATTCTGTAGAAGAGTATTTATTTGCCAAACACTGCAGTACGGACTTCCAAATACGTTACACGTCCTTTCATTTCCTTAGTATCTGCATTGAGAGACAGAGTGTTGTCCCTGCCATCCATCTGCGAAAACCGAAGCTCAGTGAGGTTCAGACACTTGCCCAGGGGCACACAGCCTTTACATGGCCAAACCAGACTTTTGAACTTGAATCGGTCCCTCCAGTTTATCCTGTTGCCTTCTGGGGTGCAGGGAGGAAGGCAACTGGCAAGTGAGTTGAGGGATTTAGGGAGTCAACAACTTACAGGGTGTCTCGGATCTTCACTGGCTAACCAGTTCTGTGTCACACACTTTTCCTTCAGTGAGACAGTTCATGTCTCTCCACCGCAGTGGTCCTTGTCCCCCCATGCCCACCCCTTGATGCCAGGCTGGGAAAGAGATTAGAAGGAGCTCCAACCATAAACAGTCTTCATTCTTCTACAGCAGGCAACAGCATCTGGGCAGCTGGACCTAACCTCCAGTGCCATCTCTGCCTCTCGTGGGCCCTATGTGCCTCAGTTTCCCATCTGTAAAATGGGGGTGAATCATAGAGCTGCTCTCACAGGTTATAGATGGCCTAAGGGGAACAATGCATGTGGGGCTCCTGGATGGCACAGTTGGTTGGGTGTCCGACTCTTCATTTCGGCTTGGACCGTGATCTTGGGGTCATGACATCAAGCGCCGTGTTGGTCTCTGCACTTGGTGAGGAGTCAGCTTGGGACCTTCTCTCCCTCTGCCCCTCCACCCCCTCAAATAAATAAATCTTAAAAAAAAAAAAAGGAATCAATGTTATATGGAGTACTTAGCACAGCACCTGGTAACTGTGGCTATTCCTGGGTTTGTAAGAACCCAGCTCCTTGCCCAGTCCTCCTTGATGGACTGCCTTCATTCTGCCGAACCCTCCAGCAGTCTTTCTTTCTTGGCTTCCGTGTGTCCAGCTCTGAGCTCAGGTGATGCCGTCCCCGAAGAGCTGAGGCCTGGGCAGGAATCCCATTCCCCGATCCATCAAGGAGAGAAATTAGGATCTACAGCTCCCTAGGTGTCGACAGCAAAAAACAACAGTGAGAATTAATGAGTCTGAAATGCTCACATCCCGCATGCCAGCCGAACGGCTTCATGATAGAGCAGCTCAGTCATTTAAGGACAGGCTTCTGAGAGACCTTGGCCATGGAGACTGAGGCCAGCCTTCATCAGAGCAGCCATGTCCCCGTTCACAGCAGATGATCCAATACTGACTTGAGGAAGCGGCAAGTTTAATAAACTTAATGGTAATATCCTCCCCCACTGGGCAATTAGGATGAGGGGAAAAGCAGCACGATCTGGAATTGATGGTGAGAGAGAGAGAGAGAGAGAGAGAGAGAGAGAGAGAAAAGAGAGGGAGAGGCAGACTACATGGCATCCGCTCTCCCACTTTGTGCCGTTTTCATGAATCACATGCGATCACAGCCCACCGCTGCTCTAAAGGCGGCCGCTCTGGCCCCGCCCGGTCGGTGGCGCAGCCCCGGCTTTTTGCCAGTTCCCTCCCCGACTGACAAATCGCCTGCAAAGCCGTCATGCGTCACAGGCAGGGTGCCTGGGCTCTGCAACACGCCAATGAAGCGTACTTCCCCGCATAACTGTGCCTCCATTAGCCTTCTCTCCAACATTCATCCAGACGCCCCAGCAATACGTGCTTGACAGTGCAGAAGCCGTTGCCTGGATGTTGCTGAGGCCAGTTTGCCCTTTTTGAGGAAGCCTGAGATTTGGGAGCAGGCAGCATCCGCCCTCGACGTGGCTTCTGTCCTTGTCTGCACGAGGCCGCCAAACGGGGCCAGGCTTTCTGCAAGCCATGCGGGTGAAGGCATGCTCGGCACGTAGGTTTGATCATGCACAGGTGTGAGCTTGCGCAGGTGTGCTCACAGGTGCACATGGACCTGTGCCTCTAGGGGCATGCCCATGGATGCCTGTGTTCTCTCACCTGTGTGGATATGTGCCATCCATGTCCATTTCCGGTCATCACAGCTCCTTCAAAGTCTTTTCAAAAAGACAGATTTCCTGGGCCGATGATAGCATCCTGATAGAAAAAGTAGGAGTACAGAGAGTTAGAAAAGCTGTGGACTTCCAGAAGAAATAATTAGCAGTAACCACTAGTGAGTAGTTATCATGTTCCGGGCATTATACAAACACTCTTATTTTAGTCTTGCATCAACCCTAGGAGGTAAGAACTTTGCTTTCCCTAGTTTACAGAAAAAAGCAGAGGCTCAGAACGGTTAAGTAACTTTCTTGGGGGAATCCCAGAGCTCGGCATGGCAAAGCCAAATACTGACCCAGGCAAGCTCACCCCAGAATTGGCACCCTAGTTCTGCATCACTGTCTGTTTCTAAATTCTGAAAGTGTGTGCATGCCTGTGTGTGTGTGTATGTGTGTATAGGGAGTCTGCATTTTCTCGGGGTTGGGCATGAGCGCCTGGAGAAGGCGATCAGATCCTGAGAGTCCAAAGTTCGGCTTATCTCACATCCACAGTGAGGCAGAGGGAGAGGAGGGCAAAAGTCTGATTCAGATGTGAGTCAGGTGGAAATAGGACCTGGGTGGCAGATGAGGCAGGAATGTGGGGGTGGTAGGCAGAATAACGACGCCCTCGCCCTAAGATGTCCACATCTTAATCCCTGGAAACCTGTGGATCTGTTACATGCCATGGCAAAAGGACTTTAAAGATGGGATTAAGTTAAGAATCTTAAAATGGGGTGATTATCCGGTGGACCCAATGTAAGCACGTGGGTCCCTATAAGAGGGAGGCAGGAGGGTCACAGCAAGATTGGAAAATGCTGCCCTGATGGATTTGAAAGTAGAGGAAGGCTCATGTGTCAAGGACTACAGGCACCTGCTAGAAACTGGGAAAGGCAAGAGAACAGATTTGCCCCTAGAGCCTCAAGAAAGAATACAGCCCTCCCAGCCCCTTGACTTTAGCCCAGTGAAACCTGTGTCAGACATCTGGTCTCCAGAACAGTTAAGGTGATAAACACATGTTATAAGCCATTGCAGTGGCTTGTTACAGCAAGAATAGGAAACGAAATCATGGGGCAGCTTCCCGGAGCCTGCTATTCGGCAGTGGGATTTCACGGCCCTCCTGCTATTGTAGTCTTAACAGTACTGAGTTCAACCCACGGGGGACAGTCCTGTAGTTTTCAGAGATCTGGTCCAGCTCCACATGTAGACAAAGTATGAGGACTTCCCTGCCTCGTTCTGCCTGCACCCACTGCAGCTTCTGAAACTCTTACCGCTCTGAGCATCTCACGGGCTCCATTCTTGTGTCCACGTGTTGTCTCAAAACGGGGAATGTTGAGTTTCCTCTGTCTAAAGCCTCCTGATGCTATCCCATCAAGACCCAGCATGGAGTACGCCCTGCCCACCCCTCCAGCCGCATCTCCCTCCATCCAGCCCACGAGCCATGCTGAGCATGTCACAGGGCCTTTGCATATACTGTTCCCTCTTCTTCCAAGTGCTTTTCCTTGCCCTCCTTACTAGGTGAGTGCCTCTTTATCCTCGGGTCCCAACTCATTGGTCGCTTCCTCGGAGGCCCCTCCTTCAAGGTACCTGTCCCTCTCTCCTGCCTTCTCCTGGCTGCTGATACTTGTTCTTCAGAGAATTTACTATGAGTGTGATTATGATAATCTGTGTGATGAATTCAGTAAGGCCCGTGCCCTCTCTCTAATGCCAGCTCCACGCAGGCAGGGACTCACCTGTTTTGCTCCCTGTTGGGTCCTCGTTGTGTGCTTGGCACATGTCAAGTGGTCCATGAATACCTGACTTAATGAGCAGCCCATCTACCTCGATTTGGAGAGCAAGATCAGACCAAGTTGGGAATCCACTTCCTGTCACCTCCAGGGGTTGTCCACTGGGGCCTGGAAGACGAGACATAGCCTTTCTGGTGCCTCTGGGAGCATTCTGGGAAATAGGAGACGTCACAGAGTAAACAGCAGCTCCCCTTAAGCACCCAGCCTGGGGATTGATGGGTTTCCTGGATGCAGGACGTGGGTGGTGGTCGTCAAGTTAATCAGGCATGTTAAGACATAACTAGAGAGTGACAGGCACGCACGGTGTCCCGCTAATTGGGCTCTTAATGTGGAGGAATTAGACAGGCAAACAGGGTAGGCTGCCGGTGTGGAGGGGGCCTTCTCTTCAGCGTGGAGGGACCTTCTGTTTCAAGACACCATGGGAAGTCTTGGTATTTCAGCCTCAGGATCTGAGACTCCCTACCGCTGCCCATGGGAAGAAGCTTGAGCTGCACCCCATCTAACTCCTCACAGTAAAGTCTGGGTAAAGGGCCCCCAGAGAACAGAGACTTTTCAAGGTCATTGACTGGAGAGAAGGTAGGATTCAAACCCATGTCTTTTAACCCTGCCTTCCCAGCTCTCGATCTTCAAAAATGCACTTTGTCTCCTAATATAAAGGCACCACATGTTCGTGGTGGGAGGTTAAGAAAGCATCGGCGAGCCCAACTAATTGGGTACTTGAAGAAGGAGGGAGACAGAGGCCTTAAAGAAGAAAAAAAAATTGTTTTTAAAGAAGGAAATAAAAGTTCCTTATACTCCCACCACCCAGTGCTTCTCATTGTGAATATTTGGGTGTGTTTCCTTTCTAATTTTTTTTTTGGTCAAGTGTGTATCATTAAGAGAGTCATATGAGTGTGTTCCAAGCCCCAATTCACACCCTGAGTACAGTTCTACACCCTGGGTATTGGGGGTGGGGGTCGTGTCTTTTTCTGCCTTCAACATAATGAGAACACTTTCCCATGTGGATTGCCCTCCTGCTCCCTTCCTACGGTCAGTGCTTCCCCAAGTGTGGCTAGGAGTTCATCAGCATCAGGATCACAGAGGGAGCCCCCGAAATTCAGATTCCCAGGCCCTGCCACGATCCCACAGACTTGAGGTGGAAGCCAAGAAGGTTTCATGGAAAGCAAAGATGATTCCCTGACCCAGACAACTAGACGCTCGCCCTCGCTGAGCAGCCCCAGGCCGGTCTCTCACCCTCTCTGTACTTTGGGACCTGCCCTGCTAGAGTGAAAAGAACAAAATCTCACCATTTCCCGGCTAGGGCAGCAGATGAAGGAAGAAATCAGTAAAAGAGGAAAGTGTGTATAAGAAAAATGTCACCGCGCATTTACCACCCCTCACCTCCCATCAGTTTGTCTCATAATATTTGATAATTCCATGGCATAGAAAGGCATCCTGAAGTTTACCTGCTCTGGGCAACTTCAGTTTCTTCAAACTATGGTTTTCCAAAGGAAATCTAATTCACAACAATCTAATTCAAAGCAAAAGTGATAAACGCAGTGGTGCTGTGGATGAAGTGGGGTTTTCTGGACCCTCAGAATCTCCCCACCCCGCCACTACAGTGCGTGGTTCCCTACACTGGCTCTAAGGAACCGTGGGGTGCCATGAAGCACAGTTTGACAACCACTGATTCCACCCAACACCTTCTGTTTTGCAGACGAGGAAATTGAAGCCCAGAGAGGCAAAATCCAGGGTCAGACTTCAGATTTCTGCCTCCCGAAGCAGCTGTGTCTGATCTAGGTCACGGCAGTGGCTCTGGGGCCTGCAAGCTACTCTTGGCTCTCCGTGGGGCAGAGCAGCTCTCTGGCGAATGAAGCACAAAGGGAGAAGCTGCTATTTATAACATCGCGAGTTAGAGCACTCCGGGGGGATGGCGGGAGCGTGGAGGGCCTGTGGGGAGAGTCCACAGCAGGTGGCCGCAGGCAGAGCTGCCGGAGACCTCCTAGAGCCTGTGATTCCCCAATTGTCTCCCAGCGGTTCTCGTGCCCGTGGCGCCCACAGGTGGGACCCAGCTCGTGGGCTGGGGGGCAGGGTCCGGCTCCATCCCGGGTATGGGAGCAGGTGTGCTAGGGGTGGGGCTGGAGAAGAGCCAAGATGAAGAGCCCTTGCAAGTAAACTTCAAGACGCCAACGAAGTCGTCCAAGTTAGGATGTCAGGGAGACAACTAGATAAACAGAGCTGGAGCTCAGAAGACAGTTTCCCTGGAGGAGGTGACAGGAGATAGAAAGTCCAGATAAGGTACTTAGTCTGCGGTAAAGAGAAGAGGTGGGAGATATGGGACAGGAGTCTGCGGTGGTCTGAACACGTATCAGAATTTCATCTACGTGTGCCTGTTTCTGGGGAAGGATCCAGCAGTTATCATCAGATAGTCAGAAGCCCAGGACTCAGCGAAGGTATCAGCCTGATACCACGGGAGATGCTGGTCATCCCTGGCCCTGGGGCCCTCCTGACTCTGGGTCTGTTTCCAGGCGCCTGGTGGACCGTCTGGAGAACATGAGGAGGAACGTGGCCGGGGACGGGGTGAGCCGCTGCATCCTGTGTGGAGAACAGCTGGGGATGCTGGGCTCCACCTGTGTGGTGTGTGAAGACTGTAAGAAGGTACCGTCACCCTCCTCTCCCCTGCTTCCCCGCTCACCTCAGGCACAGGGCTAGGCCTGGGCTCGAGCCAGCCCTGGGGGCCCTAGGTCTTGGGGAGGGAGCTTGGATCCTGAAGGGTAGTCTCAAGCATGTGATTTCTTTGAGGGTGCTCCCATGCCTGACCATCTTCTAGGCGCCCAGATTCTGCTTCTTCTCCTAGAAGGTGCTCTTACTCTTCCATCCCTTTGGAGTTCTGCTCCATAGAGGGTGAACTAGGACTTGAGCTGTGGTTAAGCCTCTGAGTATCCTGGTTGTGGCTTAACGAATTACGTGTCAGGCTCCACAGTGTGCCGGGCAGGTGTCTATACCTGTGTGGACGTGGAAGGTTGACCCAGCATTCTCTCACCCTGGCTTAGAAAGCCCCTCTCCAGCCAAGTTAGAACCCCCACTGGGCTTCTGGAGCATTCATTCTTGAAAGGCAGTCTTTCTGTGTCCCTCCACTCCATACCCTCCCTTCAGACTGTCAGCACTTGACAGTTCTAGGACATGGATACAATTACCCTTGGTTCTGCCCAGTTTCCAGGAAAGGAATTGCGGGAACACCTGGGCTAGGGACATCCATAGTGTCACTTAGCATCTGCTGCCTGGGGTCCCCATTTGCATTTAGAATGCAAGGTTGGGGAAAGTTTATCTAGACTAAAAACACTTACCTGCTGTAGTCAACCAGGTAGTAAGAATTTCAGGACCTGCTGGATTTTTTCCTTTTTGTCTTAATTGCCAGGCAACCCAGCCAAAAGTATAACATTCGAACCATCACACAGTCATAGCTTTTATACAGATAATTTTCTCCTCCTTGGACAGCTGAACTGCAGCCATAGGCTAGGTTAGGTCAAATTCCTATGGGAAAGAAGAACTAAAGGGCCTCTCTTCTGGAAAAATCATGTCAGTGGGGTTCCCTGTGCGGATACTGAAAACTCGGACCCCACAGGGACTCTCGGAGAACTCAAGAGAATTTACTCATCCGGGGCCAGGGAGGGCCTCCAGTTCTTGCTATTGGAAGTTAAGGCTTGGATTGGAACTTGAATCCTAACTGGTCGTGGCCATGGGAAGGAGGTGAGAAAGAGTTCAAGTTCTTGACCTCCACCAAGAGAGCATAGGGCTCACTTGCCACCCTTCCAGCCCCTGCGCTCCGCATATATGAGTGTTCCTGGCCTCTATTTTGTCCCCAGAATGTCTGCACCAAGTGCGGGGTGGAGACTTCTAACAACCGCCCGCAGCCCGTGTGGTTATGCAAAATCTGCCTGGAGCAGAGAGAGGTGAGTGCATCAGTCCCGTCCAGCTTTGGGGGCACCCTTCCATGTCTGTGTGGCTCCCCCTTCCTCACCGTAGCCAGGGGAACAGGATGGCAGCCGCGGGCTGGGGAACCGGGTATGGGATTGGTACATAGGAGCCAGCTCAGCGGTCAACACTGGCAGAACAGTCCCTGATGTGCGAATGAATTTATTTTCTCCCATTTCCGTGACTTTTCTCTACCTAGAAGTAGGGAGCGCAGCACACTTCAGAGGTAGAAGACTTGGAGCCCACTTACTGTTCTTCCACTCTCTTGCTGGGTGACCTTATAGCAGTTCATCAGCTTTCTGATATTCAACTTTCTCCATCAAGAAAATGGCTATACTTAGACCCTGCCTACTGAGTGCTTGGGGATGTTGTGTGAGTGAAGTAGTGATTGTGACGGGCTCTGTACTGTGGGCAGAGAGCAAACTTAAATCTGGTGCTTTGGAAGCAGGACTTAGTGCTTGGCTGCCATGTCTTCATCCTCTCCCTGTCTTCCCCTAGGTGTGGAAGCGTTCCGGAGCATGGTTCTTCAAGGGCTTCCCCAAACAGGTCCTCCCACAGCCTATGCCTATAAGGAAGACCAAGCCCCAGCAACCTGTCAGCGAGCCTGCTGCACCTGAGCAGGTCACCCCTGAACCCAAGCATGCCGCCCGGGCTCCGACCCAAGGTAAGACAAAACAGCTTCTCCTTTTAAGACCAAGGGCAGATCTTGGCTAACTGGTCTACCCAGAGGATGTCCTGACATCGTGTCTTGTGTTTCCACCTAGCTGGTGGACAGCCAGCCTCTGGGCTCGGGTGTAGGACCCCTGTGTCTTCTGCACAGCCCACAGGATGAACCCTTGTCAAGAGGGTAGCACGGGAGACCAGTATGGAGGTTCCTCAAAAAATGAAAAATAGGGCTTCCCTACAATCCAGCAGTTGCAGCACTGGGTATTTACCCGGAGAATACAAAAGCACTAATTGAGAGGGGTACATGCACCCCTCTGTTCATAGCAGCACTATTTACTGTAGCCAAGATATGGAAGCAGCCTATGTCTACCAACTGATGAATGAATAAAGAAGACATGGTAGATACAAATATGGATATAGGTATATACACAATGGGATATTATTCAGCCATAAAAAAGAATGACATCTTGCCATTCACAGCATGGATGGAGCTAGAGAGTATACTGCTAAGTCAGAGAAAGACAAATACCATATGATTTCACTCATATGTGGAATTTAAGAAATAACAAATGAGCAAAAGGAGAGAGAGAGAAAAAATAAAACAAGATACAGCCTTTTAACTGTAGAGAACACACTGACGGTTACCAGAGGGGTGGAATGCGGGGATGGGTGAACCAGGCGATGAGGATTAAAGAGCGCACTTGTCCTGATGAGCACCTGTTGGGTCTAAGTGTTGAGTCACTCTGTTGTACATCTGGAATGAATATGACATGGTATAGTAAAGTGTAATAAGTAACAATATTGTATCATATAGTGTAATATGTAACAGTATTGTATAATGGTGAAATTAAAATAAAACTTTTTTTTAAAGATTTTATTTATTTATTTATTTGACAGAGAGAAACACAGCCAGAGAGGGAACACAAGCAGGGGGAGTGAGAGAGGGAGACACAGGCTTCCCGCCGAGCAGGGAGCCCGATGTGGGGCTCGATCCCGGGTCTCCGGGATCATGACCTGGACCGGCTTAACCAACTGAGCCACCCAGGTGCCTCAAAATAAAAAACTTTTTTTAAACAGAGAGGGTCGCACAGGGAACTCTCCAGTAAAGCCAGGTTGCCAACAGCTCTCGTTGTCATCCCTGATGGAGTATTTAGAGATACAGCAGAGGTGGAAATTAAAATTAGAAACTGAGAGACTTCCATCGTCATGATACACACTAGAGCTATCATGATACACCCTGAGGGGGCTTAGCTGGGAAGGCCTTCCTTGTGCCTGCGACTTCTGTCAACCATCAGCGTATCCGAAATGTACTAATTAAAAGGTAAAGATGAGTAGAAGGGAAATTACTAAAAGAAAATTACCACGGTTACAGATATTATCACTCTTATCCAAGTATTATTATTAATTAGTAAAATGATGATAGAAGGGAGAGGCAAAAAAATTGAAAAGAAGGGGAAAAGCGAGTAAAATACAAACATATTTTAACTGCGTGAGACCCTTAGGATTGACTGGATGCAGGCCTTGTAATAATTTCCGTTAACATTAAGGGATTGGTGTCCTGAATGTCAGTTCAGGACTTGAGGCAGGCGGTGTTTCTAAAAGGTAAGTTGTAGTTGAAGATCTCCGAGGTGGAAATGTCCAACTGTGTCTCCCGCAAGATGACTTCTCAAGGTGCACAGTACAGTGCCTGGCCCTCAAAACATACCCACCAGATGCTTTCTTCTTGGCATGTCCCAAGAAATGTCTGTTCCTTGAGGAGAATTGCCAAATTCTCAATCTACATCGCGTCCCCAAGAACCCCCAAGGGTCACCTCCAGGACATCCTTCTTCCTGGTTAAGCTTTCCCCCTGTAGGCTGAGAAGACATACAGCCTCACCGTCAAGATCTAGAACATCTGAGACCAGGAAGCCCTGAATCTCAATTCCAGCTCTGCGAGTCGCCTAGCCTTCTGAGACTCTCTCCTCATCTGTGAAATGGGGTTAATAACTCACTGGGTTATTTTGAAGATTAAATGAGATACTAGATGGGAGGTGCTTTGTAGAATGTAGTGCTTAGTAAATATCAACCGATATTATATAATGTTAAAGACACAGACACACACAAATCGTATGAATTAGCTTATCAGATAAACTTTGGACAAAGGAAATAACTCCAAATCCATGCTTGATCTAACACCCATTCATATCATGAGAAAGAAGTAACATCACCAACACTGCACAGTGACACATAAAAAATTATTGGTAGTAACATCCAGTGTTGGTGAAGGTGGGGGAAACTGTTAGTGGGACTATAAATCACCTCTAGGCTTTTGGAACATGTTATGGCAGAATTTATTACAGTTTGACGTGTACATCCCATTTGATCCGGCAGTCCCTCTCAGGGAATATATCTAACAGCAATAAAAGGACCAGTATGAACAGATACATGTGTAAGTCTATTTATTGTATCATTATTTATGGTAGCAAAACCCATGGAAAACCCTAAATGTTCATTAATGGGATTGTTTAATGGATTATGGTATAGCCACACAATGCTATTGCTATATTAGGCCTTTTTAAAAATTGAATGATGGAAATATATATTACAGATTTGGAACTATGCCCTTGGTAGAAGCTTTCCATATTCTTTGAACAAACCCTTACTGAACACCCAGTGAGTTCCAGACTGTGTTCTGTGCCCTAGGAAAACAGTGTTAAGTAAACAGACAAAAATCCTTGCCTTCACGCAGCTAAAATTGTCCTGGGGGAAAGAGCTACATGGGCAAATACCTTGTACTACCAGATAGTGATGGCATCCAGAGGACAGATGAAGTGGGTGAAGGGGACAGATGTGGCAGGTGGCTCTGTGTTGGATGGAAAGGTCACAGAAGGGCTGTCTGAAGAGCTGGTCTTTGAGGGGAGAGCTAGGGAGGGCTCATGGAACATTTGGGAATGTCACTTGCAAAAGGACCTGAGGTTGGAGCATACCTGGTATGTCCTGGGGAAAATCAAGTGAACAGAGAACATTCTAGAACAGTTTGTATGATCATTGGCTAATGATCCCACTTAGTTCTTTTTAAAACTTGTGCATACTCGCTTGTGCATGCTTGCACATGGTTGTGCATGCAAAGGAAATCATGTGAAATAGAAAACAGGAGCTACCTCACAGGGGAAGTTGGGAGAGGGGACTTCCAGTTCATTTTATAAAAGTTCCTAAGAGGGGACTGGGCCCCTTTGTATGCTCCTTAAGCAAGGGCTCACCAGAAACCATAAAATAAGGACTTTGCATCATTTCTCTCTCTCTCTCCAGGTGACACTGAAGACAGGAGGGGCCCAGGTCAGAAAACAGGTGGGTTCTGCTGACTCTGTCTCTATTCTGGGACAGGAGCCCTTCTATCCTTCTGTGCCTTTGCTCTGTTGCCCTTTCTCCATTTAACATGTGATTTTCCCTCCAGGTCCTGAACCGGCCTCTGCTCCTGGGCGAGGGAGCTATGGGCCTCCTGTGCGCAGGGCCTCTGAGGCTCGCATGAGCTCAGCTAGCCGGGACTCGGAGAGCTGGGAGCGCGGCCACGGGGACTCCAGCCGGAGCCCAGCAGGTAGGAGACATGGGCAAATCCAGATAGGGTTCCTGGATGAGGAGAATCCAAAGGAATGGGTGTGACAATGTTTTAATCTGTGTACTCAGTATTTATTGAGCACCTACTGTGTGCCACGCTCTGTTCTCGATGCTGGTTCTAGTCTATGGTAGAGAAAAGACAACTCGGAAACAATTCTGACTCTAGACATCCATGCATTTGGTAATGTCTGTTTCCTGCTCTCATGACAAATGTCAGGAAAGCATAGGGGTTTTGCCCTCCTCCCCCTCCTTGAAGAAGATGCAGCCTGTCTTTTAGCAGAGTCGGGATGCTTCCCTCTCACAGACCCACCTGAATTCTTTGTTCTCTTGGCCACTGGCCTCGGCTGTCCATGAGGATGGGGTGGGTCGGCATGGCCAGGATGTCGCTCATAGCGCTCCTGGCTCACTGGAGCCCAGTTCCTCTGGCTGCACTCATGGGAGATTTATCTGCCAAGAGTGTCCACCGGTGGGAGTCTTTGATTCATGGGCTTTGGGAACAATGTCTACTGGGTGGGAGATATCGAAGCTCTCCCTACCTCCTGTGTGAGCCCTCGGGGCCGCTTCATTTCCTTTGCAGCAAAGGGATGAGTCTGGGTCCAAAGTCAGATGGGCTGAATATTCAGGTCCCATGTTGACCTCTGACTTCTCTTCCTCAATAGTGGGTCTGCAGCTTTGGCCCGTAGTCCCTCTTCTTCTTGGCTAGAGAGCTGGGCATACCCTGTGCTTAATCCACTGTGCACACCCCCTAATGAACCTGTGATTCAGATTCATAGAGAAAGAAGGATTTCTCCGCCCTCTCAACAAATACGGAATATTTGTTGCATATGTACCATGTGCCAGATGTTGGCCCAAGCTCTCCACATCGAACATCTCATTTAATCCTTGTCACAACACCAAACCCTGTTGTGAAGCCTTCTGTTATTCCCATTTTATGGATGGAGAAACTGAGCGCAGAGAAGTGATGCCACTTGCCCTAGGTCACACAATTGATCATCAGTTCAAGTGGAAATTAAACCCATGTCTGTCCAACATCAAAGCTTGTGCTTGTTTTTCTCTTCCAGAAGCGAATTTTTATTAACGGTGCTTTTTTAAAAAACATCTTTTTAAATGATGGTAAAATATACTTAATATTAAATTTACTGTTTAACTATTTTTAAATATACAGTTCAGTGGCATTAGATGTGTTCACACTGTCATGAAATCATCACCGCTAATCAGTGGCACAGCCATTTCATTCCCAACTGAAATTTTATCCATTAAACAATAATTCTGCATTCCATTTCCCCCAGGCCCTGCTAACCACTATGGATTTGCTTATTCTTGACATCTCATATAAAAGGAATTACACAGGATGTGTTCTTTTGTGACTGGCTTCTTTCACTGAACATCCTGTGTTCAAGGTTGGTTCATGTTGTGGCGTGAATCACAACCCTGAATTCCCCTTTAAGGCTAAATAACATCCCCTTGTATGGACAGACATTTTGTTTATCCATTTCGTCTGTTGACTGATCCTTGAGTTGTTTCCACCTTTTGTGAACATTGGTGTGCAAATATTGAATCCCTGCTCTGAACTTGGGGGGGGGGTCTATGTCTAGAAGTGGAATAACTGGATCACATGGTAATTGTATGCTTAATTTTTAAA
This sequence comes from Spilogale gracilis, assembly GCA_004023965.1. NCBI lineage: Eukaryota > Metazoa > Chordata > Mammalia > Carnivora > Mephitidae > Spilogale > Spilogale gracilis. The sequence continues at coordinate 34,644 of PITA01005254.1, read as the reverse complement.
GGAATCACCCATTCTGGGTTCTAGAGCAGTTTCACCTGTTTACATTCTCACCAGAAATACACAAGCGTTCCAGTTTCTCCATATTTTCACCAATATTTGTATAGTGTGTGAATGTGTGTGTATGTGTGTATTTATCCTAATGCGTGTGAACTGGTATCTCCTATTTTTTTATTTCCATTTCCTTGATGATTAGTGATGTAGAGCATCTTTTCATGTGCTCATCGGCCATTCGTGTATTTTCTTTAAAGAAGTGTCTGTTCAAGTCCGTCACCCATTTTTTAATTGGGATGTTTGTTTTTTTATTGTTGAGTTACAGGAGTTCTTTAGATATTCTGGATATTAATCCCTTTCCAGATCTATGATTTTTCAGTATTTTCTCCCATTCTGTGGGTTGCCCTTTCACCCCATTGATAGTGCCCTTTGATGCACAAAAGTTTCTAATTTTGATGAGTCCAATTTTTCTATCCTTTTGTTTTCTTTGCTTTGGGTGTCATATTCAATCACTCCAAAAATTTATTTATTTGAGAGAGAGAGCATGTGCAGTGGGGAGGGGCAGAGGGAGAGACAGAATCTCAGTTTTATGACCCTGAGATCATGACCTGAGCCAAAACCAAGAGTCAGATGCTTAACCAACTGAGCCACCCAGGTGCCCCCCTAACCCATTTTTAGTTAACTTTTGTATATGAAGCCTGTGCTTTTAGCCTCTGTATTATTTTGCCTCTTGAGGGAAAAGACAGTCACACAACATTCCTGAGCCATATTTGACCCCCGTCCCTCAAGAGTCAGTGTAATTGCTACCACCATCTATGAAACTTCTAGCATCCACCTGCTTCACCTTGAGCTGAGTTAATTGCTCCCTCCTCTGAGTTCCCAGAGTACCAACGCTCAGCTCTAATTAGTGCTGTCACCATCTAAAACCTATTAAAACCAGAATCTCTTTCCCTAAGAAAGCAGGAGACAAGGGATCAGCGGATCCATGTACCTTAGGTGTATGTTAAAAGCACTGGTTCCTCTGCCCCATTCCAGACCTACTAAATCAGAATTTCTGGGGTCAGGACCCAGACTCTGCGCTTCCTAAGCAAATTCTTTTATTTCCGTGAATGCCAGTTTGAGAACCATTGCTCAAGAGCCTTAAAAGTTAGATAAATGAGTTTGGATGTTTTCTTGAAGGTGCTAGGGAGCCACAGAAGGACACTGAGTAGAGGAAAGGCCAGCATCTTGTATTTTATATCATTCACACATCCCACAGGTATGGCAACTCAAATCCTATCTGGTGGCACTGAGGTTATTCAGAGGGGTCTGGTTCTCCAGCCTTGTGGTGCCATCAGCCTCTTTGTGCCATCTGCAGAAGGGATGATTGCAGCCCTTCCCGATTTGCTGGAGCCCAGATGCTCTTGCTGTGTAATGAAAGTCATCCTGTGATGAGCCAGACTAAGCCTCAGAGGGAATTCCATCAGGAGTGCTGAGGATGACTTCTAACTCAGATTCCAGATCCTTGACAAGAATCAAGTCAGCTCTTTGTTTCCCATTCAGTAATCTTGATACCTCAGAGTGCCCCGTTCTCTGCAGATCTGGGATGTGGAGTTAGTGCCATGGAATAAACCAAAATTGTCTTTACTTTTCTTTAGGCTACAGAGGTTTTCTGGGCTTTGTCTCAAAACCCCAAAATGGGTTTTGTCCATATTTGTCTAAGGATTGGCACTTGGCAGACATTCAGTGAACACTTGTTGAAAGAGCGAGTGAGTGAATGAATGAATGAATGAATGAACAAGGACCCAAATGAACAAACCATAGTGCTACTGCAGGACCCACAGGGCTAGGTAAGCCCCCAACCAGAGGTGGCAAAGCACCTTCTGTCATTAACATTCAAGCATCTCTCCGGTGACAGGGGGCTGAATTCAGGAAAAGTGGGATCCAGCTCAGTGAAACGAGAGAGGATGGGGCTTTCTTCCAGGAATGCCATACCTTCTGGATGCCAGGAACCGCTGTGTATATTATCCCCTTTGATCCCCTGGTAGCTATGCAGGAGACAGTAGAATCTGATGGTCTCAGGCAGACTCCGGACACTAAACACCTGAATTCAAACCCTGGCTTTGTCACTAACCAGTAAGGAGACATTAAGCGAGCTCCTTAGCCCTCTGTGTCCAGCTTCCCCATTTGTAAAATGCAGATAATAAAGCACCCACTTCATGGGGTATAGATATTAAATAGGTTCTTATATGTAAAGTTCCTGAAACATGGAACATGGTAAGCATTAAATAAATGTTAATTCATTATTATCCAGCAGATAGAGCTGTTGCCTCCATGAGACATCTGAGGTTCAGAGAGGGGGAATGACCAGCCCAAGTCACACAGCTTATGCAAGCATCTGAACGCAGAGCTAGGTCTGTGTGAAGATGGAGACCAGATTCAATAATAATACTATTTAGTGTTTACTCCATGCCAGGCGCTGTTCTGACCCCTTTGCTTACATTGTACGGTAGCATCTCTACCGCAACCTTAGGAAGTGGGTACTGTTATCCCCATTTCGTAGATGAGACTGAGGCCCAGAGAGGACAGGTCACTTGCAGAAGATCACACGGGTGGAGGCAGCATCACAAAACCTTTGCTTTTCGACCCCTGCTGTGACGTGCACAGGGGGTCTGAGTGTTGCACAGAGAGAAGGCGTGGAGGCGAGGAGGGGTCTGTGCTCAATTCTAACCTAGAAGGAATTGCCTTCTGCCGGCTGATGGGTTCCAGCCTTCCTCCCGCTTCCACTCTGCGTGCGCCTGTGCGGGTACGTGCGCATGCGCACAGACCACGACAGGTGCTTACCTTGCTTCCCCCCGGCAGGTTTGCGACGGGCCAACTCCGTGCAGGCCTCCAGACCCACCCCTGCCACCATGCAGAGCCCAGCGCCGCCTCAGCCCGGGCAGCCAGGTACCTGCCGACCGCCCACCCACACTGTCACTCAGCTGGGACCCGGGTGCCTCCCGTCCTTGCTTGCAGAGCCCGCCCAGCTGCCACCAAACCCTCAGCTCTGCGAAGACCCTGACAATGAGTAATCCTCCGGGTGGGGAAGGTGGGCACAGGTGAGAGGGGAGCAGCCGACCCACGTTGACAGGGCTTCTTCGTTCCTCGTTGTCCTTCCTCAGGAACGGCCACTCCCTCTCCCAGAAGCTTACCCCATGCACCTGCCACCTGCCCTCTTACTTCTCCACATCTTGAAAAACACAACTGAGAGAACTTGCTATCAAGGAGGTGCTGGGGACCAGTGCTCCCAGAACAGCAGTGTGAGAGTCAGGAAGGCACGGTGACCGAAGAATTGAGTAATATGGGAAAATCTATACGACTATGCATTGCATAAAACAATTGCAGTAATGTGTCATCAGTGCAGTTGACATTGTGTCATTTTAAGAGAAGCCTCTACTAATGGCATAAATGAGAAACTGGTATTCCATGTCCTAAAGACACTGAGCAGCTTGCTAGGGCTGTCATAACAAAGTACCACACACCGAGTGGCCTTGAAGTACAGATTTTTAGTCTTACAGTTCTGAAGGCCAAAGTCCGAAATCAAGGTCCTGGCAGGGGTGGTTCCTTCTGAATGCTGTCAGGGAGAATCCACTCCACGCCCCTCTCTTCACTTCCACGGGCCCACAACTTCCTTGGCCAGTCGGTGACATTCTCCCTGTGCCTTCACACTGTCTTCCTTCCACGTACATCTCTGTGTCCAAATTTCTCCTTTTTTGTAAGGACATCGTTGCACGGTATTAGGGCCTACCTTGATGACCTCGCCTTTACTTGATCGTCTGCAAAGACCCTTTTTCCACATAAGGCCACATTCAGAGGGACTGAGGGTTAGACCTTCAGCATCCTTTGGAGAATACAATTCAACCCACTTCAGGGGATGATTATAGCTATGAATGCGATGAGAATGAAGCTGTGCAGTGAGATTCTCAGTTTGCTGGCCGGCTGAAGGTTCTGAGCCAGAGGCCTGTTCTTTTCTGCTCAAAAGGGAAAGTCACAAAAGTTAGAGTGGTATTAGAGATGAAGGAGCACCTAAATGAGACTTGGCCATGATGGAGTTGAGCTGGACAGGCGCTGGGGGCTGGAATGATTTTCTTGCTGCGTAGTTGAACATTCTTCCAAGCCCCCTCCCTGTGGCTCTCCCTTGCATCCTATGCTTTGGGAAATGTAGTTGGAAAGAATCCACTGAACCAAGAATGACCCCATAGCGATGGTGGAGTCAAGGCATAAACCCGCCTATCACCTCACGACAATCTTACTCCACTTATCAACTTTGGAACAGCCAGTGAAACGCAAAGAGCAGGTGCATCCATCCCATTTCACAGAGGAGGAAGCTGAGGCCCAGGAAGGAAGCACTGGGGTTTGAACCCGGGTCTTTCTGACTTCAGAGTCCCCCAATGGGACCATTTCTGCATCCTTGGACACCTCTGCCTGTCACCTGGTACCCCCAGGCCTGTGTCCACATTCCTGAAATGAAGGGGGATAGGAAAGAACACCCAAATGATGCCACTTTCTCTGCTGTGTCCCTCTCTCTTTCTCCATTCAGGGCCTCCAGGAGGCAGCAAACCCGGCCCTGGGCCAGCAGGACGCTTTCCAGATCAGAGACCAGGCAAGTGTTCCTTTCTTCCCATTACCTGTCCAGTGGGCACCCCTCTTCCTGTGAGAGAGGAGGAGCTGCCGGTCCTTCACCGGCTCTGCACCCAGAGACCCACCTGGCGAGCTCTAAGTGTCCTCCCTAATTCCAAAACCCTAGATTGTCCTCACTACGACTAGAGAGATAGAAAATGACAGCACATAAAGTAGTCAAGAGCACAGACTCCCTGGATTCAAACCTGGGCTCTTTTACTTCCCAGCTGTCAAGTCATTTAACTTCCCTGAGCCTCTGTTTCCTTATCTCTAAAATGGGAATAACCTCACAGAATTGATGAGAGGATTAAACAAGCTAAGGCATAGAAAACCTTAGCCCGTGGCCTGGAATGGATTAGGATCACACTAGGCGACAGCGGCTTCTGTATGCTGTGTGTGCATTGTCATTAGTTACTAGAGCTACGGCTTATTCATTGCTTTCCAGCTCACCGGGTGCTGTTTTAAGTGCTGTCTGCGTAGTAGATAATTTTTAAAGGAATAGCTACTAGTTTTGAGCGCCCTCAAGTGTTCTAATTCCCATTTTACATGTGAGGAAACTGAGGCTCAGAGACATGAAGTAACTTGCCTCAGGTCACACAGCTGAGATTCAAATCCAGGCTGTCCAGCTGCAGAGCCCGCACCACTGATCAGTACCCCACGAGGTCTGTTTTGCCTGCATCTGAGGGACTTGTTACAAGACACAGACTCCAGGGCCCACGGCACTGCCTACTGAGTCTGGTGGGGCTCGAGAACCTGAATTTTTGCAAACTACACTAGGTGCTTTTGAAACGCAACTTTCAGAGGACTGGTGAATAACAGGATGTGCCCCCCTCCCCCTGTGGCGATCCTCCATTGCTGGGCTGGGCTGGCCCTAGTATAAGGCTTGCCGAGCACCTAGTATACAGTAGGTGCTCATCACTACTGGTAATGCTACAGCAGTTACTGCTGTCATGACACAGAGTCTCAGCTGTCACTTTCCTGCCCTCTCCCCATCTCCCCTGCAGAGGTGGCTCCTGGTGCCTCTGGCCATGCTGGAGCCACTGCCCCGCCCCGGGAGGAGAGGACAGGGGGAGTTGGGGGCTACTCAGCAGTCGGAGCCAGGGAGGACCGAGCAGGCCCCCCACCGGGCCCCTATTCCCAAGCCTCTGCTGCTGCCCCCCAGCCTGCTGTGGCTCCGGCCCGCCAACCCCCAGCCCCAGAAGAGGAGGAGGAAGAAGCCAACAGCTACGATTCGGATGAAGCAAGTAGGTGGCACGCCAGGAGTGTCTGGGGAGAGTCGCTTCAGGGTGTCGTCCCTGGGGGCAGAAACAGGCCCCCAGTATGCCAAGCCTAAGAAACATTAACCAAGTGATAAAGGTACAGGTGTGTGTTACTAAATTCGCAAAACAACGTCAGCTTTCTAAAGAATAGATGCTGTGTATATTTTTATTGTGATAAACACGGAGTGTTAAAGTTACCATTTAAATCATTTTCAAGAATATTATTTGACTGCACTCATGACGTTCAGAAGTTCAGTTTGGTGGTTCCTCAGCGAGTCAGACAGAAGTATCACATGGCCCAGAATTTCACTTCCATAGATATATATATATATATAGCTTCTAGAACTCTTTCGTGTATATCTTCTAAAAGTAATTTCTTAGCCATAATTTAAAAATCCCTAGACATTTCCTCCTACGTCTATCCGTCCAGTGACCTGTAGAGCATTGGTTCTGGACCTTGCCCACTCAGACCCAGAGTCATAGGGACACATGTGCACACCCGAGCACACCACGGACACTTGCCAGGGGAGAGCTGCGGTGGCCTTTGTGAGCTGGAGAGACACGGACGGACGAGCGTCTGGATCTAAATATGTTGTGGGGTTGGAGGTGTTGCAGGAGCTCCTGGGCAGGTGGGCAGATGGAACTCAGCCAGAAGAAGTGACCCATGGTCATAATCAGCGGCCTGGCTTTGACCCATCATGTCACCTCTCTTTAACATAAAATGGGAAGTGAATACTGCCTCCCACACAGAGCTGAGGAGAGGGTAAACTGAGGTACCTCTTGGAAACATGCTTTATAAACTGGCAATCATTATTATCGTGTTGTATGCACATTAGACTTCCTAATAGTCAACACCTGCTGAGCACTTCTTCTGTGCTGAGCACTGTTTCTTTTTTTTTTAAATATTTTATTTATTTATTTGACAGAGAGAAACAGAGCTAGAGAGGGAACACAAGGAGGGGGAGTGAGAGAGGGAGAAGCAGGCTTCCCGCCAAGCAGGGAGCCCGATGTGGGGCTCGATCCCAGGACTCCAGGATCATGACCCAAGTGGAAGGCAGATGCTTAATGACTGAGCCACCCAGGTACCCCCCGGGCACTTTTCCTAAATGTGCTGTGTGCACATGCCCTTTTAGTCTTCCCACTGGGCCCGAGAATAGGTGCTTCTACTAATCCCATTTTGCATGGGGAGACGGAGGCTCTGAGAACTTCAGGGACCTAGCGAAGCTCACATCGGCAGTGAGTGGAGAGGCTGACAGTCGATCACAGATGACCAGGACAAAACCTGAGCTGTGCCCTCCCATGGTCCTGGGTCAGCTGTCTTGGGAAAGGAGTGGGGAATCCAAGACCACCTTGGGAGCCACAGGCTGCTTCTGCTCTGGAAATGCGCTGTACCTAGCCCACCTTCCTACTTTCTGGTAGCTTCCGAACAGCATCCAGTGTTCCTTCCTTCTGCCTAAAGTGTCTCTTCACTGACCTGCCAAGCCTAGATGATCCCTCCCAGCTTATATCTGTCCCTGTTACCAACTGTCCCCCATGATTTATGACAGCCTATCACTGTTCAACAACATACTGCTCGCTCACTCATGCACTCATCTATAGTTGACAAGTATTTTAGTAAGCACATACTATGTGTTCCAAACTCTTCTAGAAGCTAGGGACACCATGGACCAAAAAAAAAAAAAAAAAGCCAAAATGACTGATCTAATGGAACTAACATTTTAGTGGAAAGACATAGTTAACAATACCAGTGAGTTCGTTTCAAATGGAGCTAGCACACTGAGAAGGAAATAAAATAGGACAATGACTACGAGGGTGGGTGCTTTAGATGGAGTGATCAGGGAGGGAGGAGGTGACATTATAACAAGATGTGGGTAATGAGAAGACACCACCCATGTGAGGATCTGGAGGGAGAGTATTCCAGGCAGAGGCAACAGCAAACACTCAGACTCATTCCTTCCTTTAGGAGTATGTGCACACCGACTGTGCGCCCTGTACTTTGCCCAGTGGGGACACAGCAGGAAAGAAAACAGTCACAGCCGTTGCCCTCAGGGTACCCTCAGTCTAGCAGGAAGGGAAGTCGATAACTAGGCAATTGCACACATGTTTAAGTGATCACAGGAGTGCCGAGGGCTCCGAAGTAAAGGAGGGTCTACGAGGATGGGGTGTCCAGAGCAGGGCCTGAGTCTTCCCCTCTGCAGGCTCGATGCCTCCACCAGACTGGGCACATAGTAAGTGCTCAGGAGATGTTTGCTGAGTGAATGAGTGTTCTCTTGGTTCCTGCCTCTGCCCCCTTCAGCCACCCTGGGTGCCCTGGAGTTCAGCCTTCTCTATGACCAGGATAACAGCTCCCTGCACTGCACCATCCTGAAAGCCAAGGTGAGTGGGAGGCCACGCTGTTCATGATACTCTGGCGTGTCTAGGGGACTTGAGGATAGCATGGGTGACCAGGCCTGTCTGTGTGTGACAGTGATGGTGATGAGAAATGGGCAGGAATTAGCCACGGATGCTTCCTTTGGAGGACTTCCTTTGGGGGTGGGTCCAGAGGGCTTTCACTGGGCTCCAGTGGCCTCCCAGGAGTGGAGGCAGCCGCGAGTCAAGGACAGAGCTCAAATTGGCGTGGCCCCATTCACAGCGTCTGGAGGGACTAAAGCAGAGGGGCTGCCTGGTGGCGATGCCAGCCAGACCTGACAGCTAACAGGCCCACCCAGTGACCCTTTGTGCTCCTGTGATTGTCGGGCTGGAGCAGCAGCCAGAGGCAGGGGCGGAGGAAGGGGGGGGGCCCTGGTGGCAGGTCCTGGGACATCTCCCTCTGCAGGCTCCAGGGGAAGCAAGCCAACCCAACTCCGGACCCTGAGGAGAGCTAGGTGATGCCAATGCCCATCCCGGAAAGTAACTGACTGGAGTCCCACCGTCCCCCATATCTCCTCTCCTCTCCACCCCCTGCAAGCCTGGTCCATGTGGAAGCAGAAGCAAGGCTCAGGAAGCAGACTTCCTGGGCTCGAACACTAGCTCCGTTGGTCCCCAACTGTGTGATTTGGGGAAAGTTACTCTACCTCTCTGAGGCCCGGTGTGCCATATGTAAATCCAGGATACTAAGGTGCCTCTCCCATAAGAATGACCGAGTATTAAGTGTCAGGCGGCCACACGTTCCCGTTTGCCTGGGACAGTCCTCAGCCATGCCCGTGACCTTGCTGGAATAATTAAAAGGTCCCCTTTTTGCTCACAAAATGTCCCGGCTTGGATGCTAAAAAGAGGCTCATGCTTAGTGCTTAGCATAACTCCTGGATCAACACTCCCAGGGCCCATCTTTGGCAGGTTTTGCCGAGCACCCGTTCTGAGTCAGTCACTGTAGCGAGCGCTTACCTGCCCCAGGAGCACACATTCAGTAGCTCCGGTCATCTTCCTGGGAACCTCGGAGGTAGGAACCATTATCAGCCCCGTTGTACAAATGGGGAAACTGAGTCTCAGGAAGGTAAAGCCTGAGGGCACACAGCTGGTAAGGATAGGGCTGGGTTTGCGGCCAGATGTAATGGTTTCACTTTCTGCCCATTCATTCAGTCCCTTCCTCCAGCTCCAGCAATGGGGTAAAGCCGCCATCCCCGCCTCCTCGAGCGAGACAGGTACAGAAAACTCACCCGCTCTCAGGCTGGGTAGGTGACGGAGATGAGCAAAGTGTGTCAGATGTTCGGCTGTGGCAGTAGCTTTGGTAAACTGGCGTGAGAGGCCCCAAACAGAGGTGTTCAAGTTCAGATGTTAAAAGCCTGGTGTCAGCCTTGCAGTCCCAGGAGTCGTTCCAGAAACATCCATCATATACTCCTCTGTACCAGGCACTGTCCTAAACACTGGGGGTCCTAGCGTGAGCAAGGCCTGGCCTGCCTTCATGGGCTCACGTCACGGAAATGGCCAAGCATCCATGGCTGTGCCGTTTCCTGAGTATTATGTACCCTCCTGGGCTTTCCACCATGATTTCATTCCGCTTAATCTTCACAGCAATTTATGAGGAAGAGTGTGTCATCATTCCCATTTTACAGACGGTAAAACTGAAGCACAAAGAGATTAAGTGACTTGCCCGGATCACATGCCCAGGAAGTGGCCGAGCTGGGATTTGAACCCATGTAGTCCAGCTCAAGAGCCTGTGGTCTTACCTACAGGGCTACTCTGTCAGCTTTCCCCCTTCTCCCCTACTTGGTGGCTCCCTCTCCCCATTGTCCACACTCATTAGTGCCAGGCCCAGAGCTCATTCTTCACAGGTGAGGTCTCAATTAATCCCCCAAGAACCCCATGAACAGGGGCTGCAATAAGTACCACTGAACAGAGGGGGAAATTGAGGCCCACAAAGGTGCATAGCTTTGGGATTAGTACTGTGAGAGAGGACAGTGGGAACCCAGAGGTGGGATACCTGCCCAACCCAGCATAGGAAATTGGACAGAGTATGTCTGGGCCCCATGAATTTGGGGTTGCTCATATTAACAACCCAATTTAATTCCTACCCCAGACAAATTCCCTTCCCCACAGTGTCTCACTTGAGCCTCATTGAAGCCCAGGGAGTGGGGGGCCCACACAGACATTGTGATCCCCATTTTATGGATGAAAAAACTGAGGTCTCAGGAATGAGTGCGGGGGCCAAGGCCAGAACTCAGGCCCCCATCCCCCAGCTTCTCCTTCTCTCCCATCCTTCTTGTTCTGGAACATTCCCTTCCATGCTAGGAATAACAGTCCAGCTTTGATGCAGCAATCACTGTGTGCCAGGCTCTGTGCCCAGCACTTCACAGGTAGAAACGTGTTTAAGTCTTACCACTCTGAAGCAGATACTGTTATCCCCTTTGACTGATGAGGAAAATAAGGCTCAGAGAGGTTAAGGAACTTGCCTAAAGTCACACAGCTGGGAGTGACATGGCCAGGCTTCAAACCCTGTTTGCCTGATTCCAGCATTCTTAACAAGATACTTCATTTCCCTTCTCTGCCTTTGGAGGAGGAAGCACAAGGGTGGACCGATGGGCAGGACAGATGCCAGGGGCTGTGCCCGTTGCTTGTGACAGTTGAGCGCCAGGCCCTCCCAAGGCCCTTCATGCTGTTGCCTTTCTCTTGCAGGGACTGAAGCCCATGGATTCCAATGGCTTGGCTGATCCCTACGTGAAGCTGCATCTCCTGCCGGGAGCCAGCAAGGTACCATATGGCCTGGACCTCTCGGCGGGCTGGGCACATGGGCCCTGGCAGGCACCCAGGGTTCCCAGCTCAGAGCCTAAAATAGCCCCCCTATCTGGCCCCAAACTCCCCTCCTCCCTCAGTGGCGAAGTCCTTGCCAGGGGTAGGGGATAGACCAGGAGTTACTCTCCCTCAAGGGGCAGGTGTGCTGCCCATGTCTCCAATCCAGACATGGGGGCTCCAAGGAGCTGCCGAAGGCCGGGGAGAAGCAGAAGCCCCAATTAGGCCATCTTCAGATACCTTCAGTGGCTCCCCAGGGCTGGCCATGGCTCAGCCCTCACACACACACTTCATGTCCCGTCCAAAAGCTTCTCCTCTCTCAAGAGAAATGAATAACTCTCTCCAGGCTGTAGTGCTAAGGACTTGAGAAAATATTTGTTACTGAGTGGAGATGCACTGCTGCCCTGCCCACACTTCCTCTCCCCAACCACCTTGCTTGCCTGCATATCACTGCCTTGCTCTGGGGAAGGACAGTGGAGTTAATTCTCCTCTCTTTGGATAGACCCGCTCAGAGCATGGCTGGAAATGAAAGGGTGCTTTCTTGGATTTTATTTTCAGCTCTATTGTCTTAATTGTTACATGCACGTCCCCAAAAAGGGTGACTATACACTTGGTTCCATGATCTTGAGAAAATGTCTCTTCAAGTACGAAATGCCCATGACACAAAGAGGACACATTGTGCATTTACATATACACTGTCTCTCACTCTTTCTTTGGATCAAGAAAGAAGAGTCCCTCACCTGGCCATGGCCAGACTGTGAAGTGTGTGGCCACTGCTCATTCTCACACCCTAGTGATATTTGCTTCTCCTCGAGACTCTCTGCTCACACCCGAATCCAAAGTGTCCAGTGAGTCATTTATACGTTAGTATGAATTAGATTTGTCACCAGGCCACCCTTCTGGATATAGCGCATTTTTAGCTATCTTTCTTAGAGTAAAATGAAAACCTTGCCCCCCAAGGACTTTCAGGGATAGAGGATACTATTTGGGGAGACAGAAGAAACCATTTAAATACTCCCCAGAAGTTGTTTTTCACTGCCTGTAAGTGGGTAACTCTCTATTTATGCCTTTCTGGCCTATAAATCACATTTCCCCCCCACCTCATGCTTTCTAATCTTAATGGAAAGTTCAAAGAGAGGGCCCAGCACATGGAGGGAAGGGTGGCCCAGTGTCCAGCAATGATGATGTGTAGCCAGTAGCCAGCATTGGGCATACCCTCCACTCACTGGGCCCCCAGACACTTGTAAGGGGCGTGGACTTCTACATCACCCACCCACCCACCCCAAGTCAACCCAAAAGGTGGGGCTGCAGGGCTGGCTTCCCACCAAGCAGGTGTCTGTCCATCTCTCTGGGCTCTAGTCCAACAAGCTTCGTACAAAAACTCTGCGGAACACCCGGAACCCCGTCTGGAATGAGACCCTTGTCTATCATGGCATCACAGATGAGGACATGCAGAGGAAGACCCTCAGGTACCTGCCGGGCGGCTGGGCAGAGAGGGGGCTGAGCCGGGCAGATTGAGAAGAGGGGCCAGAGGCCACTCTTGAAAACATACCTGCCTAGTTTTTTCTGGTAGAAACTTTTGAAAATACAGATAAACGAAACTCTTAACATCTTGTTGTCTGGATGTTCAGGTTGTAGGTGTCTGCACTTGTGTATGTGTGTTCACAGTGTGTGCAAACGTTCCTTACAAAATTAAGTGTTCTAAAAATGGACCATTCTAATTAGTCAGCCTCTCTTCATAGTATATTGATGCCGTTTTATATTCTTCTACAGTGTTCCATTAAACTGCCTTTTTAATCATGTAATAAGTAAATACACTTTCTTATTAAAAAAAACTTATAGAGAAGGCAAAGCTCCTTTTCAATGTTACTCCACAGGATGCCTGGATGACTCAGTTGGTTAAGTGTCTGCCTTTGGCTCCAGTCCTGATCCCGAGGTCCTGAGATCGAGTGCCCCTCAGTCAGAGGGTCTGATTCCTGCTCCATGGGGAATCTGCTTCTCTCTCTCCGTCTGCCCCTCCCCCCTGCTCACTCTCTCTTCTGCTCTCTCTCTTTACCCTGCTCTCTTGCTCTCAAATAAATAAAAACAATCTTTTTTTTAATTAAAAAAAATAAATATTAGTCCCCCCGCCAGCCTGGGTCCATTTCCCCCCTCCATGAGCAGATACATATTCCTGCTACTGTTTACAACATAGAATGTATCTTGCTGTATAGATCTGAAACTTGCCTTTTCTCTTAACACTGTCTCTTGGAGTAATAACCATGGGAAGACATTTAGATCTGCCTAATATTTGACTGCTTCAGAGTATTACACAGAAGGCTTTATCCCAAATTTTAAACAATGATTTATAATTAAATACTACAAATGTATAGAAAAGCATAAACATAATAAACACCCATAAACTCAACACTAAATCTTTTAGAAAATCTTAATATTTTGCTGTATGTTCTTTCAGCTTTTTAAATTGTTATTCTTTTCAAGAAAGAAAGCATTGCAAATGCAGACCAAAGCTCCTCTCCTATCTCCCCCCATCCCCTCCTTCTCTTCTTTCCCCCTCAGGGCTAAACACCACACTGAATTGTTTGGCTGTCATTCCCAAGTGTGTTTTCTACTTCAGCTACAGGATTATGTATCTATAAACAATGATGGTATTGTCTGGCATGTTTTTAAATTTTTTTTAAAGATTTATTTATTAGAGAGCGTGAGTGTGAGCAGTAAGGAGGGGCAGAGGGAAGGGGAGGGGGAGAATCTCAAGCAGATGCCCCACTGAGCGCGGAGCCCAGCACAGGGCTTGGTCTGACCTGAAATCAAGAGTCAGACCCTTAACCAACTGAGCCACCCAGGCGCCCCAGGCCTGTTTTAAATTTTACATTAATGTTTATGAGTTTATTCAGCCAGTATCCTGTGGAAGGATGTTTAGGTTGTTTCTAGCTTCTGTCTTTTACAAACTTGCAACGAGCATTCTTTAAGCTTCCTTGTGTACATACTAGTGTTTCCTTAGGATAGAAGCCAAAGGGGAATGTTTGTTGGATCATAGTAGATATTTTTTTTATTTTGGGGATTTTTTTTTTATAAGTCATGCAAACTGCTTTTCAAATTGGCTGTTCCACGTTCATTCCCACCAGCTACACTACTATTTTAAGTAAATGTTTTTATTGCAGGGTAACAGTCATTTAGAAAAATGCACACATAAAAACTGTACAGATTGATGAGCTTTTACAAAGCGAACACACTGGGGTCTGAGAAGAGAACATTCCCAGATGACAGACACCCTGCCCCTGGTCCTCTCCTTCTAGTGAGCACCCTCCCCTCAGGGTATTCACGACCCTAACTTCTAAAGGACCATGAACTCAATCTAGTTTTGTACTTTACATAAAGGAAATGGTACAGCATGAATCTTTTCTGTCTTTTCACTTAATATTGTATTTGTGATACTTGCCCAAGTTGTTGTATGTGGTTGTAGATTGTTGACTCTTGTCACTCTTTTTTTTTTTAATTTATTCATTTATTTTATTTTATTTTATTCATTTATTTTAAAGAGAGAGAGGAGGGGGGAATGCGTGGTGCAGAGGCCGTGAAGGGCAGAGGGTGAGGAAGAGAGGGAATCCCAAGCAGAGTCCCTGCTGAGCACAGAGCCCAGTGCTAGGCTTGATCTCACAACCCTAAGATCATGACCTGAGTGGAAGTCAAGAGTTGGACGCTCAACCAACTGAGCCAGCCAGGTGCCCCATCTTGTCACTCTCCAGTATCCCACCGTGTGGCTATACCGCAGTTTTATTTCCCTGTTCTACTGTTAATGGACATTTGGTTGGTTTTCCTTTGGGGGCTGTTATAATAGCACTGCTGGGAACATTCTAGTGACATTGTGTTATGCATGCTTTTCTTCATAGCAGTGTAATGGGGGAATCCTAGCGTAGGTATGTGCTTGGCTTTAGTAGGAATTGACAGTTTTGTCTGTAGTGATCATAGCAGATGACCCTCCTACCAGCAAAGTATGAGAGTCCCCTTTCCTCTCAGCCCCATCAGTACTTTGTCATCCTGACCATTCTGGTGGGTGTGTCGTGGTTCACATTCTGGTGTTGCCTTTTCCTGATGACTAATTACAACACTGTTTCCCTATATTCTTATGGTCATTTTACGATTTTCTTAAGTAACCCCCCATTATAGAACACATAGGTTATTTATGCTTTGTCACAACTACAAACAATATGGTGATAAACGTCTTTACAGTTGAATAGTTTTGCACTTTTTGTATCTTCGAGATAAATTCCTAGGACTGGCATTATTGGCTCAGAAATGGCGATCAGTAAGTCTTTGGAGACACATGGCCCCGCAGAGGGATGGGGATGGTTGCGTGCTCATCAGCCAGGTAGAGACAAGTTCTTTTTCCAGCCCTAAACAGCGTGGGGCTCAGCCGTGAGGGGGCTCTGGCTCTCCAGCGCTTTGAACATTGTTCAGCAAATTTTGATGGCCAAAGAGGAAGATACCATTGGTCCCTGCCTGCCCACCAGGCTGCCTCCCATGCCTCAGGGACACACCCTTCCTCCCCTTTGGTGTATGTCAGGATGAATTATCATGCTGTGACTGGCCCTTCTGCTTTCCTGGGGAGCCTTTCTGTGAGCACCTTTGTCTACTCACTGCTATGCAGCGTCGATAACCGAGGGTAATATATCCTGGTTCTGCCTCTTACCAGGGAAAAACGATTCCACCTCTCTGGGCCCCAGTTTCCACTCTAAACTGAGAAACTCGGATGTTTGCGGGGGGAACACATTAAAGGGGGAAAGGTTGACTAAGTTCCTGACCTAACTTTGCAAAAGATGATGCTCAAATGGCCGTAAAGGATTCTGTAGTCACTGGAGAACTAGAAATTAAAACTGCACCGAGATACTATTGCTCACTCGGAAAGACTAAAATGAAAAACCCACAAAATCAGCGTTAGCAAAAAGGAAGAGCAGCCAGAACTGGCATGGCTCGCTGGTGGGGGTAGAATGGCTGGAACCACTCTGGAAAACTAGAAGTTTCTACTGAAGCTAAATTTACATGTAGCCTGTGACTCAGCATTTCCATCCCTAGAAAGATACACAATAGAAATGCATCCATGTGTGTACAAGAAGACTCAGGAGTGTTCTGTGGCAGCTTTATTCATAACAGCTCAAAGCTAGAAATTGGTCAAAACTAAAGGTCCATCAGTAGCGGAAGTAATCTGGCATGGTTGCACAAGGGAATACTATACAGCAGTGAAAGGGACACTTTACTCTAGACATGGATGACACTCACCAACGATGCTGGGCAAAAGAAGCCAAGCATAAAAGAAGACATGCCATCTGGTTCTATTTACATGAGGGCCCAAAACAAGAATATAGGAATCTTGCCAGAGGCCAAGAGAGTGGTTTTCGTTAAGGGAGGTCATGACTGGGAGGGATCATGGAGGGTCTTCCAGGAGCCAGAATGTTCTCTATCTTGATCTGGGTAGTGATTACATCAATATATGCATATGCAAAAGTTCAGCAGGCTATACATTTAAGATGTGGGCACATTACTGCTTGGAAGTTATACTGCAATAAAGAAGAAACGTAAAGTCGCTGACCTAGTGCTCAATAAGTAGGAAACTGAAATATTCCTATGCACATTACCCATTCCCTGCCAGTAGCAATCATAGCTCTTGGTACATAGCATTTGCTCAATACGGGCACCTCGCTCTCTGCCCGCCCCTTATGTCGGTCGCAGGATCTCCGTCTGTGATGAGGACAAATTTGGCCATAATGAGTTTATCGGTGAGACCAGATTTTCACTCAAGAAACTGAAGCCCAACCAGAAAAAGAACTTCAATATCTGTCTGGAGCGGGTGATCCCGGTGAGTGCCTTTGCCCCAAGGGCGCAATGGGAGAGAAGAGTTTGGGGGTTGGGGGCCTTCCTCTTGGCCTACGAAGGGAGTGATAGATCTACAGGGTGCCCGACTGCAGAGGCGGGAGGGAAATTTCAGCTCAGAGTGTGAGGGCTGACAGCCCAGCTCTGCCTTTTACCTGTGTCGGCATCACTTGTGGCGTCAGAATCCTCTGTGGCGAAACTGGGAAGGGCAGTGTGCTCCGGCATCGCGGCCTGCCTGGGTTCAAAGCCCAGCTCTGCCACTTCCTGTTCCCTGGCCTTGGCCAAGAGTCGGAGCTTCAGTTTTTCTTGTCTACAAAATGGGCGTTCTAACAGGACCTGTGCCAGAGGAGGGTTGCATGAAAGACAGAATCAGGACAGAACCTAGTGTCTAGTAAGTGCTCGTAAATTTAACCGTTGTTATCGTGGGAAATGATGCAGCCTGACCCACTTGCTGCTCACCAAATCATAAAGCACCAGGCAGATCAACAGGACCCAAGGCTGCGTAGGCCTTAAGAGCACGGGCTCCAGAGCCAGACTCCCGGGTCTGAATCTCAGGCTCTGCCATTTATAATACCAGCTGAGCCAAATTATTTAACCGCTCAAGGCCTTGGTTTTCTCATCTGCAAAATGGAATCATGCATGCAGTAAGTACCAAGTTCATAAGGTCTTTTATGGATTAGTGTGAGGGCCCATATCGAGCTTTGGAGCCATTACTCTTAGGTGCGGACCTCGCCTTCTGGAAAAGAACGGGAACCACACGAGGCTGTCCAGGTGGGCCATACCATGGAGTCAACTGGAGATTTTTCTTTTCCTCTTTAAAGTTTAATGTATTTTAATAACAGACTTACAGGAACAGCACAAGAGACAGACAACAGTAAAAATACATATTTGTAGGCAGGACAACACAATTAGAAAAGTGTAGTGAACATCCATCCATTCACTGGGATCCACTGTATGATAAAAACAGCACAAACTCCAATTTACTGCCATCGACAAGAAATGTCCTTGTCTAAAAAACAAAAACAAAAAAAAACCCATGCTGGCATTGCCCAGAAAAGCTATAGCCGGCTTATTTATCGTGGTGAGGAAGTTGAACCTGATGAAAAATGTCCACACATCCTGACTTGCATTCATGCCTTAGGTCTGCACATTTGTTCAAAATTCACATGCAGATGAAAACAGAAACAGTGCCAATTCCTGACTTCTGTCCTATTTTTCTGTCCCATTTTTCCACTGGCATCATTACTTAGGGGAAGAAAAATATCTAACATTCAGAACTACCAATAACGGGAAGACATTTTGTTTTGTTAAGAATGCAACGTTTTCCATCCTAGTGGAGTCTCAAGCATGTTTGCACGAGTGCAGCGTGCTAACCGATGTCGCTGGGCACAGTCATTACACGTTTGGCATGGAGACCACACAGAATGGGGTCTTCATGAAGACCCAGCAGGGAGGCCTCCCTGGCCTCCTGCAAAAGCACTCAGGGCTGCACTCTGGACACGCAGGGCGGTTTTGCCATCCTGAGCAATTGCCCACCGCAGACGCTGGAAAGGAAGTTTGTGCAGCTGAAGTTCAGTGTTCTGATAACGTCCGATTTCACGGAGAGGCACGGTGCTCGGGGAGCCGGCCGCCACACTGGTGCTGCAGTCAGCGAGCAAGGTGGCCCAGCAGCGGCGGCAAACCCGGTTCTCAACTGGAGATTTAATAACCAAAGCTTTACACACTCAGATCTGTGGGGATATCCCTGGAGATCTTGACTTAGTAGGTAGGGTAGGACCTAAATAATCTCGATTATTTAGAGATAATCAAATCGGCCCTTTTTACCTATGGGCCACCTGGGGCGCAGAGAGGGGAATGAGCTGCCAAGGTCAGAGCGTAAGTCAGTGGCTATGCTTTCGGGCAGCGGCCGGAGCCCCGCCCTCCTGCAGCCACCAGGGTGCTTGCTCCCCTGGGCAGCGGGCCAGCTCCCCATGGGGACGCCGTCACGGGCAGGAGGGGAAATCCTGCAGCATCCTCCCACCAGATGGCCGGCCAGAGCATGGAATATTTGTGTGCCCCACCATCTTTGTGTAGCACGGGCAAAAGAACAAGACACAACAAGGAAAATTACAAGGAGCAATTAACACCGAGTGCCAGACTCCAAATAAACCATTACAGACAATCCTAAGAGTGAAGCGTTTCCTCTGGGTCTTTGCTTGTAAGAGCTGCTTCTTCAGGCCGCCTCTTCCATCCAACTCAGTCCAGTTGGTCAGGACGGTGGCCAGGCCCCCACCTGGGTTCTCAGCTCCTGAGTTTGCCCATTCTGCAGTGAGGGATGCAGCCGGCCCCAGAGGCACGAAGGTGGCAGGATGGGCAGAGGCCTGGAGCAGCCACAGGGTCCTGCTGATCATCTTTTGTTCTTTGCCCTTAACCATCCCACCACCAGTCACCCCTATGTGCCCCACCAAGGGCAGAGGCCTCATAATTGCTTCCCCTCCCCTCTGGAGCTCACTTCTCCTTATCCCTAAAGTGGGAAGTTTGGACTCAGCCAGTGGTTTTCACATAGTGTTCCCCAGAGCACTAGAATTCCACAAAAGGACCTTAGGAGCCATGGGGGAAGAAGTACCCGGTGGCTCAGACCCCAAGACCCCTGTGCCACTTCTACCAGACCAGATGAAATCTTACCTGTTTTGTGTATGGGGGACTCTGCCACTTACTGGTTGTGTGACCTTGGGCAAGTGGCTTAACCACTCTGATCCTCAGTGTCCTCATCTGTAAAATGGGTTAGTAATATACCCCGTATCATAGGCTGATGTGCATTCCCATGGTCTGTCAAATGGCTAATGTTATATAAGTTTTATCTGAAAGGAGAAAGGCTGGAGGGCCACAGAGGTTGCAGGATCTGCCTTCATGGCTGTGGGTGCTGATGGAAGGGTGAGGGTTTCCTGGTCCTGCTTATGTGGGGAGATGAGCTTCATAGACTCATGTCATCTTTTCTTTCTGTTTCCTTTGTCTAAGATGAAGCGTGCCGGGACCACTGGGTCAGCCCGAGGCATGGCCCTTTATGAGGAGGAGGTGAGCACTGAGTGGGTATTGAAGCCACAGTCGGGGTCCGCCATCTCTCTTTCCTCTCCCGCCTAGCCCTTTCCTTATTCTTCCTCCTAAAACCACTTGTCTGTCAGTTTACTACGAAAAAGGTGCCCTTGTCCGAGGCATGAGAACACGAGACCCAGTGGGTGCTCTTCCCACCTGGAGCTCCCACCTGGGGGGGGCCACCCCACCCTCTCACACCCGAGATACACCCTCAAGTTCCCCTGCCCTGTTAGCTAAGCTCTGCTGGCAGTTCAGCAGGACCAGAGTGATGCCACTGTCCCTCCATCCATGAGGATCTAGAGGCTGGGGTTGGGATATACATCTACACTCTGCCCAGGTGCCTCGTGCAACCCCAGGTACTCTCTAATTGTGAGAAGACTGGTTGACTGTGGCAAATCTGAGCTCAGAGTCAGACTGGAAGCAGGGTCCAGCCCCACCTAGGATCACTCAGGGCTCTGTCTGTGTCTAAGTCAGAGTAAAGCCTGCCTCTGTGTGCTTTCGACTTTCCCTGATGTGGCTATCACCTCTTGCTGGTCCCTGGAGACTGGGGCATCTGCTGTCCATGGTGCTGAGCACACTGGGGAGGGTTAGCCATCCATCCATTTGCCTGGCCCCCTCCCCTTCCTAGGCTCACGCACCCTCTTCTCCTACTGCAGCAGGTGGAACGTATTGGTGACATAGAGGAACGCGGCAAGATCTTGGTGTCCCTCATGTACAGCACACAGCAGGGAGGCCTCATCGTGGGCATCATACGCTGTGTGCACCTGGCCGCCATGGACGCCAATGGCTACTCAGATCCATTCGTCAAGCTGTGAGTCTTTGGGACTGTGAGTGGACCCCAGAGGGGTCCTAGATCCTTGCAAAGGGAGAGCCAGAGAGCTTCCCCAAGATCATTGAACACTGGGGCCCAGAGAGGGAAATGAGCCTGCCCAAGGTCACACCACAAGAGGATGCCCTAACTGGCTAGAGTGTGAGTCTGGAGTCTCAGACGATCTAAACTAGTGTATAACTCACCCATATGAGGAGTTTTGTGGCTCTGTCCCCTCTAATGGGAGAAAGGCAATCGGCAGGGTTGCAGCGACCCCATTTGGAGCCCCCTGGAATCAGCAACATGTGCCTCCAGCAGTCCAGAGCCCCACCGCCAAAGAAGCAATCCAGCTTTTCCACTGCAAATCTGGAAATGCTCAAAGAAAAGGCCTTAGACTTTGGGTTATTCCCAGAATCTCCACCATGGGGAGTCAGAGAGTCGTGTTAGCGGTGTTAGTCCAGAACCTCTGGAATGATGCCAAGATGAGATTCCACAGACCAGGGCTTCACTAGTGCAATGCCTGAGGGAGGGAGACAGGAGAGCTGCTAGGCCACCGCCGCCGCTGTTTGAGTCTGACTCATGTGAGCGGAGGGGAGAGACCGGGGCCAGGGGAAGCATCCTGGATGGCCATCAGAGTCCTCAAGGCCCAAAGCAGCCATCAGACAGGTCCTGTGTCTCCTAGGAACAGGACTACCATAATATTCCTGCCATCTTTAGTCATCAGCCTGGAGCTGAGCTATGGCACAAACAATGGCTGCGTTTCTGAGGGCAGCCTCTGGGGCCTCGGTCTGGGATGCCGGAGCTGGGGGTCCACCCGGCATGTTCTCTTGGCCACCACTGAATCAGACGCGGGTTCCACTCCCGTCTCTGCCAGCTGCCAGCTCTATAACTATAAGCAAGTTATCCTGACCTCCCTGAGCCTCAGAGTCTTCCTTGGTACAATGGAGACAGTAGTTCCACTTATGTCCAAGAATGGGCACAAGGCATAGGGCTCAAAGAAGATCTCATAGAAAGCAATTTGAAATGTGCCTGGTATAGTACTATTTCTAGACTTCTACATGGCTTTGTGGCAGCTTAATGTGTGTTTCTGTGGCTCTGACCCAGAGTGCGTGGGTTTGAATCTTAGACCCCATAGTCTTCAATATTCTCCAGCTGTGTGACCTTTGGCTAGTGTGTTCATATCTCTGGGCCTCGAAGTCCTCATCTGTAAAATGGGAAGAGTAAAAACTCTCCAAGAAGCAGACTCCAAGGCTAAGTGAGATGGGCAAGAGATTTATAGGGGGAAAATGCCTGTGAAGAAAAATTGAAAGGGAGCAAGAGGAAAGCCATAGGGAAAGGAAGTGGGGCGGAGTGGGGGACTGGGAGGATGGTTGAGCAGGAAGAATCTTAGGTTCCAGTACAGTTTTGACGAAGTTTCGGCTCAGGCGGTGGGGAATGCTTGAGCACGATGTCGCTCGTTGCAGGAACCCTGCATCTCCGAGCAGTGGGGCTGGCCCAGGTGCCGGCTGGGAGCCCAGGGCGGGAACATAGTGCTGGAGCCCAGCACCTGGTCAGTCCATTTGCACCCCCCGCAGTTGGAGATCTGAGAGGAGCATTGTCATGGGGTCTGGAACATAGTAAGTGCTCAATAAGCATCTGCCATTACTGTTCTTAAATCACTACCCCTGCTGCTCCTACTCAAGGCAAAGAGTGTTTATTGATGTTCCGTCCAGCCTGGGGGACATTCCCTCCCACTGACTCCATCTCATCATAGAAAGCAATGCTCCCTTTAAGGTCATGGCTAAAAAATCAGGCCAGGGTGGACTTCGCTTCAGATTTTCTTTGAACGAGGATTGAGTAAACAAAGGAACACATGAGTCAGGGATGAATTTGATTTCTAGGAGTAATTGGGTTTTGTTTTCTCATGTGGGCCAATGAAGAAAATTAGCTCATGGGCTGCTGTCCTGCCCTCTGTTACTTCCCAGCCACAGGCAAACTGTTTTTGTTAAATAATTCTCCCAACCACCCCTTCTCCCGTCCGCCCAATGCCGTTGCTGTGGTCACCCGGAAAACAGCTGCCCTGGTGGCCATCGTGGAAAAGCTAACAGGAGACCATTAATCAGTTTAAGATCGAATTAAGAGTTTTAAAATCAGAATTGCCCTCTATCTTTGCTCAGCATTCATACTGTTCAGTCCCCGCTTTGCGTCCCTTCTTTAAAATTGTCTTCAAGGGGCGCCTGGGTGGCTCAATCCCTTAAGCGTCTGCCTTCAGCTCAGCTCATGATCCTGAGATCGAGTCCCACATGGGGGGCGGGGGTGGGGGTGGCGCCTGCTCAGCAGGGAGCCTGTTTTTCCATCTCCCTCTACTGCTCCCCCTGCCTCTCTCTCTCTCTCTCTGTCTCTCAAATAAATAAATAAGTAAAAATAAAACAAAATAATAAAATTGTCCTCAAGGGCAGTGCGAGGTATAGGCTTCCAGTCGTGGAATGAATGAGTCACAGGGATGAAGGCACAGCGGAGGAAATATCGTCCATGGCCTTGCAGTAGTGTTGCGTGGTGACAGATGGGGACTGCCCTTGTAGTGAGCACAGCCTAGGTGTAGACTTGTCAAGTCACTGTGTTGTGCGCCTGAAACTAATGTAACATTGTATGTCCACTACGCTTCAATAGAAATAAATACATAAAATAAATTTTCTTCAAAAGCAGTTCTCTAAGTAAGGGGGGGAAAATGCCCTCTTTACAGATTGGGAAACTGAGGTATGCCAAAGCTGCACTTAGGTTCAAAGCAGCACAGCTAGTGACAGCTTTAATGAGAATCCAGGGGTCCCAACTCTTAGGATTTTATTGCCCCCTTTTATTTATTTGCCCAGAAAATACTGATCAAGCACCTACGACATGCCAGGCATTGTGCCTACACTGGGGAAGAGCTGTCTAGGCAGAGGAAATGGTATGTGCCAAGGCCCTGGGGTGGAAAGGAGAGCGAATGGGGAGTGGGGTGAAGAGCACAGCACAAGAGCAGGCTGGCCTGTAGCAAGGACCAAATCATATGGATCCTTAAAAGCCCCTTCAGGGATTTTGAACTTTACCCTGAGGTCCAAGGGGAGCCACTGAATAGTTTTGACGAAGATTGATTGTAATCAGATTTGCTTCTTCTCCTTTATGTCTATACAGTCACCGCCTCCCCAGAACGTGGGGGCAGCCTGAGGGGTAATCGTGCCGCTCTGGGCACCACCATCCAGGCTTTCAACCTGATCCCTTGGGACCAAGTACTAGCTAAGAGCACAGGCTCCAGAGGAAGGCTCTGGATTGAGTCCCCAGCTGTGTGACCTGAGACACATGTCTCCGCTTGTCTGGGTGCTCAGTTTCCCTGCACGTGAAATGGGCGGTTGTGGCTCTCTCAGCGAGCGTTTGCTGAGAATGAACCATTCCACAGGACCTTAGTGCCATGCCAGGTAGTTTTGCTCTAACACACATTGGCCATCGTTAATGTTGATTCACGTTCTGATTTGTGCAATTATTCTCCTGGCACGGGAAGGAGACTTTGGGGTCAAGAAGCTGATCTTATTCATTAAATTTCCTCCACAATAGCATCTCTTTCTCCTTTCAGCTGGCTGAAACCAGACATGGGAAAGAAAGCCAAACACAAGACTCAAATAAAGAAGAAAACCTTGAATCCTGAGTTTAATGAGGTAAGGCTGCCCCACTTATGTCTTGCTTTGGGATATTTCCCATGTGTGAGACAGGAACAAGCTCCCTACTAGAATGTTATAAAACACATCAAAAATAGTCTTCTCTTGGGGTGCCTGGGTGGAGTAGTCAGTTGGGCATCCAACTCTTGGTTTCAGCTCAGGTCATGATGTTGTGGTTGTGGGATCGAGCCCCGCATCGCCTCCCTGCTCAGTGTGTGGCGTCTGCTTCAGATGATTTCTCCCTCTCCGTTGCCCCTCTGCCCCTCCCCATTCATGCTTTCTCTCTCTCTCTCTCTCTCTCTATCTCTATCTCTCTATCTCTCTATCTCTCTATCTCTCTCGCTCTCTCAAATGAATAAATAAAATATATTTTTAAGACTTTATTTATTTGACAGAGAGAGAGAGGCAATGAGAGAGAGGAAGCAGGGGGAGTGGAAGAGGGAGAAGCAGGTTTCCCACCAAGGAGGGAGCCCAAGGCAGGGCTCGTTCCCAGGACCCTGAGATCATGACCTGAGCCGAAAGCAGACGCCTAACGACTGAGGCACCCAGGGTCCCCTAATAAAATATTTTTTTAAAAAAGCTTTCTCTCATAGGTCCACTTGAATTATCTAAAGGATAGGTAATTAGTTCCGTGTCACAAGAGGGAATCAAGCCTAAGACAAAAGCCTATAGGTTAGAAATGTCATAGGAAGAAGCTGCACTTGGAGACATGTTGAATGAAATAATTTCCAATGTCTAGTAGTTTGTGGTCCTGAAATTTGAAGAAATAAATAGAGGTAGTTATGCTTTTACCAGTCACCCAGTTGGCACTGCCCTCCCTCTCTCCCTAACTCCCCATGCCTATCTGGGCATCAAGTCCTGCTAAGGCCACTATCTCCATACCTACTGAATGGGCCCTTTCCTGGTACCTCACTGGTACTTGTCAGGCATTTCATGTCTGGACTATTGCAGTAAACTCCTGACTCACTTCCTTGTATTTGGCCCATCCTCACATAAGCATGAGCTTTCTAAGGAACGAATCTGAATTTTTCACCCCCATTGCTTAACCCTGCGGTGTCTCTTTAACTTCTTAGTGTTACAGTCAAGCCGTTTCAAACTCATGTCCCACCCCTGCCCCATCTCACTCTCCCCTCCTCAAATCAACTTAACTTCACGTGGGTTCTTAGTACATCTCTTGGCCTTTGTGCTTGCTGCTCCCTTTTCCTGGACTTCCATCTCTCTATCTTCCTCCCTGGCAGACCCCTAGTCGTCCTTCAAGAGTCTGTGCGTTATAACCCTGCATCTCATGCTGTCCCCCGGATTTCAGCTCTTTGTTGACAAGCTGTCACATACTAGGGGCCCGGAAATACCTGCAACAGAGTCCGCTGGCATTGGTTTTTACCAAATGTTGAAAAATGGGCCAAGAAAACTACAATACAATGTGCTTTGTGTTTGTTTGCTTTTGAAATGCATGTGCCTGTATGAGCATGCCTGGAGAACATTCTTGCAAACAGAGCTCAGCACACTGACCAGTAGTTCAGTGCCTCCTATCCCCAGACCCCTCTTTCAGCTTAACCCTTAATGTCCCAACTCAGACTGCTGAATTTTGAGTAAGAAGCCAACGACTGCTGTCCTGCCCTTCCCTCTCCTGGAATCTGAACGAGTTACTGAAGAAGAAATCCAAATAGCCAATGAACCTCATTAGCAATAGAGACGATACAAAGCAAAGGCCAGACACCAGATCTCATCACAAACTGGCACAAAAACATTAAAAAATATCGATACCTGGTGTTGGCGAGCCTGTGGGGAAATGTACACACCATGGGTAAGAGGACAAACGGATCCAACTTCCGAAGGGATGTTTGTCCAACTGTCCCCAAACCCTTAACATTTTAAGATTTAAATGCCATTTATTTGAGGAGCAGGTAATACAGTCACATATCTGAAAATTCCAAAAGTACCAAAGGGTGTCCATTCAAAATCCTCCTCCTTTCCTAGCCTCTATCCCCTACTTCTCTTCTTCTGAAGGAACTATAGTATCCACTTCCAGGACTTATAAATATACAAGACAAATACGTATGTAGCCGGCTTTCTTTCTTTTTTTTTTTTTTAATTTCATTCTTTTTTTTTTTTTAAAGATTTTTTTATGTATTTATTTGACAGAGGGAGAGATCACAAGTAAGCAGAGAGGCAGGCAGAGAGAGAGGAGGAAGCAGGCTCCCTGCTGAGCAGAGAGCCCGATGCGGGCCTCGATCCCAGGACCCTGAGATCATGACCTGAGCCGAAGGCGCCCAGTAGCCGGCTTTCTTACTGGTCATAAATTGTCTTGTGGTATACGTCCACTGCTGTCTATCTTAAAACTTTACAAACTCAGAGATACATGTTTCAGAATTTATCCTAAGTAAGTTATCACGGATTTACACAATGACTGAGTTACAAGTGTGCATTTTATCGTACCATTAATGGTAGTGGAACGTTGGAAACAACCTAAATACTCCATTGAACATTAGGTTAAGGGACAGCCACGTAAGCATTAAATGAAAGATATTTGCTAACATGTTTTTTTACCATGTGTTATAAAATGGGAAAATAAGGCTGTCACAATGTGGCATGTTCATATATTTTATATAATATTCAAATGTTTGATATAATATTCAAATTAATATTCATATTAACCTTTGAAAACTTACATTAATGTGGTTGCACATGGGAAATGTGGACAGTGGCTCTTCTGGGGTAGATAGATAACAGGCTTTGGGGATTGGGTTTTATTTGAATTTATTTTAGCTTCCTCGTTTGTTTTAAGGATGAACATGAATGAATTTTATAGTTAGGCAGAAAAGTGATGTAAAAAGCCACAAAGGTCTTCATATTGTGGCAAACCCAAGCACCTGTCCTTCACGTCAGTCTCGGGGCTCTTGACTATCCTTAATCTCTAAATGATGGAGAAAGGAAAACCCCCTTCAGAAGCTACCAGAATGGAAGGACTGAATTCACGGCCAATTGCCTTCAAGGAAACCTGAGCAGGAGCCACTCTCTTAGAAAAACCCCATCAGCCTTCTGATTTTAGAGAGTCACTGAAACGTGAATTACAGGGCTTGAGAGACTCTGTTATACAGAGTTGTTTGTTGAAAGGAGGTTGTCAGTCCAAGGGTAAAGGCTGTAGCAGGAGGGTCCCCTTGCTCCCAGATGTCACATTCAAGGTCCTCCCATTGGTCCCTGAATCCCTAGGGCTTAGCCTCTTGTCTTCTAATGCTGAAGGCTCAGCACCCTCCCACTCACCTGTCTTTCTCTGCTGCCTCCAGGAGTTTTTCTATGACATCAAACATAGTGACCTGGCGAAGAAGTCTCTGGACATCTCGGTCTGGGACTATGACATTGGCAAGTCCAACGATTACATTGGTGAGTGCTCCTGACTCCCAGAGACTTAAGGATCCAGATTTCTCTTGGAGGGTTCAGGGCACTCCTTGTCTTTTGGTGGCCCCATTATCCAAATGTCATATCAGGACCCAGGGTACTGATCTGGTTCCAATTTGGGGATGCTTTTATAGGAATGGGCTTACAAAGCTGGGCGATTGGGTCATGATTGGTTATTTGCTGAACGGATCACCTCCCGTGAGTAATCACAGAGGAGAGTGGGGTCTCTGGCCTCCAAAAATAGGGTGCAAAGGAAGTCCCCTTAATCAATTCACAAGTCCTGGAGGAAGGTTCTAATTTTCCCATCTCCCCTTCCAATGATGAGGAAGATAAATCATTAAAGATGAAATAGGGCACTCCAGGCAAGGGACACAACGTAAGCCAAGGTGTGGAGGCAGGATTGGACAGCGTGGCCAAGCTGACCCTTTGGAAATAGACGAGGGGTACCCAGAAGAAGTGGGAAACAAGGTTTGGTGAGTGGGTTGGTGACTTACCAAAGGTCTTAAAAAAATGGTGCAGTGACCCTACAACATGGTGCTCCAGTAGAGAGCCATGCCAGTTCCTGAGTAGCTAGTGTGCAGGCAGAGAAGGACGGTAGTAATAACATCATCACAATAGCCCTCTGCAGAGAAGGACCCCAGGTTGCTGAAGGGGTCACTGCTTGCCGGCAGTTTCTCCCCTAGCTAGACATTTGGGTCCAGAATGTGAGTCCCATGCATCCCTCCACTCTGACTGCCTGCCTCTGTCTCCCCATCTTGCCGTCCAGGGGGCTGCCAGCTGGGGATCTCGGCCAAGGGAGAACGCTTGAAACACTGGTACGAGTGTCTGAAAAACAAGGACAAGAAGATTGAGCGCTGGCACCAGCTACAGAACGAGAACCACGTGTCGAGCGATTAGGATGGGCCCCCAGGTCCCCAGCTCCATGCCTGCCCCCCCACCCCCATGCCAGGTCACCCTCCAGCCCTTCGCCCTCTGGTCTCCCTCCCGCCCCGAGCCTGCCTTTGAGGTGCCCCCCTGACCTTGGGCACTGCGGCCAAAAACCTTTCTCCTCCATCTGCGATGCCGTGGCGCGGGCCCTACTGCAGCCCCTCTCTGGTCCCTCTAGGATGGAGCAGGAGGGACAGGGAGGCGGAGATTTTTACAAGGAGGCTAGAACTTAACAACCTTGCTTTCTGGGTAAACTGCAAAGGTTGTTCATCATTTAGGACTGTTTTTAGACCCTCCTGGCCTTGAACACACACACCCACACACAGACACACGCACACACGCACACCCCTGGCGTTTTCTGTGTTGTGTCCGTGTGTACCCTGAGCTGTCAGCAGACCACACCAGGCTGTGAGGACCAGGACTGGGGCAGAAATAGAGCATCCAGTCCCCCACTGGCCCTCTACTCCCCAGTCCCGGATTGCCAGGAAAACAGACCACTGTGTTTAAACTCCCCAGTGATTAGGAGTGCGCCCTCGTGGCCCCAAACGCTTCCAGAAACGGACATGCAGAACACACACAAGGGCTTGGTAGCCCCACTTTTCAGGGTGCCATATTTGCTTCCTAGCACCCAACACCCCTTCTCTAGCGCCCCGCCCCG
>PITA01005253.1:0-112842 GCA_004023965.1 Spilogale gracilis | reverse complement strand
GAGGAGGAGGGGGAAGGGGAAGAGAAGAATTATTTAAGAAAACAATCCCACTTACAACAGTGTCAAAAAGAAGAAAATACTTAAGAATAAATTTAGCCAAGGAGGTGAAAGATCTGTACCTATATACTGAACATTATTAAACATTGAAGTGAAAAATGTGCAAATAATCAGAAAAATATCACCCATTCATAGATTGGAAGAATTGATATTACTAAGATGTCCATACTACCTATAGTGATTTACAGATTCAGTGCAATCCTATCATAACATCATGCTGTACACCTTAAATATAAATAATTTTATTTGTTAATTATATGTAAATAGACTGAGAAAAGAGTTGTGGTATAGTTTGCATACTGTAACTCTGTAGAGTAGGGATTTTGTTCAGCGTTCAGCTGTGAGTAAAAGGAGGTATTCTAGGAAGAAACACTTGGGGTGAGAATAGAAAAAAATAGAAAAGAGAATTAGCAAGGTAGAAAATAGTCATTTCAAGGAAGGAGTAAAGCTCATTCAAAGGCCCAGCTAAGGAAAGGCATGACTATGCAGAACACAAGTAAGTGTTGTGGTATGATAGCAATGGTGGAAGAAAGGGAGAATGGCAACCCAAGTTAACATGGTGGCAACTGGTAAAGAGAAAAGAAAAACTAGAGCTCCTTCCAAGAAATGACCTGCAAGACTTTGTGACTGGCTGGATAGTGGTATGAAGCCAGGGAAAGGATTCTCTTAAAATAACAAACTTCAAAAACTGGCGACAGAACAATGCTAGTCACTGAGGTATGAAATATGATAGGTCTAGATGTTTATTGGAGGAAATGAAGTGCTGCTGGAAACTTGGAGACCATCATAGTGAGATACACTATAGACCCAGAGAAAGTCATTTGGGAACCTAGGAATGACAGCCAAAGCCCTGGGCAAAATGTCTATATACTGTGGAGAGAATGAGAAATCATGTTGTAGTAGTTAAAGGTCATTAAGTTTAACCATCCGTGGAACTTGAGTCTGTTTTTAAATGCTTTCTTCTAACAAATCCGGGAGATAGAACATACTGTATCCTAAGCCAAGTCAGTATATTTATTTGAAATTCTTCTGTATGATCTTTTAAAATGTCTATCTAAATTCAATTTTTCTTTCTTAATGTTCATTTTTTCCCCCATTGCTTGCTTTCAAGGACTCCTCTTACACATATATAAACTACTTAAAGCTCCACAGTTCAATGATGTTCTGTTTATGTGTTTATTCTCTGTGTTTTCATTTTGGGTGGTTGTCACTACTCTCTTCTTGTGCAATGTCTTATCTGTGTTCATCCAACCTAGTGTGTCTTTCATCTCAGATACTGTAATGTGCATCTCTATCAGTTTGATTTGAGTCTTTTTTTAAACATCTTATGCTCTACTTAACATACTGAAACTTTCCTCTAGTTCTTTCATATATAATATATTTTAAATGACTTTGATTCCCTTGCCTCTTAATTCTTACATCATTGTCCTTATGTACTGATTTCAAATTATTAATTGTTCTCCCCATGGTCATATTTCCCACTCCTTAGTATTCATAACAATTTTTGATTACATGTCAAACTTTGTTTATTTTACCTTGTTGGGAACTGGATATTTTTGTTATCCCTATAGGCATCTTGAACTCTTTTCTGAGATATAATTATCTTGCTTGGACACAGATTGATTCTTTAGTATATTGCTTTTAAGGTTGTTAGGACTATAGTAGCATATAGTCTAGGGCTAATTATATCCTGGGTCGCCAAATTTAAATAGAAGTGTAGCACACCCAGTTAAATTTTAAGACAAACAACAAATAATATTTTAGTGTAAGGATGTTCCATACCACATTGGAATGTATTTATTTATTTATTAAGTTTTCTTGACGGTTCAATTCATTCACTCATTTGTTAAATCCTAATGAATCTCAAATGTTATTACAGACTTAGGAGGTTGAAATAAAAAGAATATTGAAGTAGAATATGCTGTTTTATTCCTTGAGGAGCTTGTAATCTGTGCGGGAGTTACACAAAAAGCAACAACAAAATATTTTTTTAATAACAGGTGAACGAATATTAGCATTCTTTCAGAATTTTAATCCAATGCCCCCTAAAAGTAAGCAACAAATATTTATAAATATAAAAATGATTATTTACAGTGGGTGTTGTTTTAAGAAACATGACACAAACTCACTCGAGTTTGACCTGCTTAAAGAATGTATACCACAGTGCTCTGCACAAGGTGGATTTTATATGAATTAATGATGACATTTGCCCCAGGCAATCTGTAAAAGCCCAGCCTTGCATACATGTGCTCTGGTGGTTTGAGATGGTCTCCCAAGACCTATTACTATTCCACAAGTAAAATGTGCAATAGCATTCCCCTATATCATTAATATTGGAGCAGGAATTTTTCCAACACTATTATTGTTTCATATTCTTAAAGAAATTTAAGAGCAATAATAATTTAAAAATCCATTACTGAATTTCTGGATATTTTTACCTCAAGCAAATGAAACTGAATAGTAATTGTGCTGGGTATATGTATATGCTATATATATGTTAATTTTGCTTTTTGGGCCATTTTGTCAAATAAGGATATGTTAAAGAAAGATTATTTATTCAAAACTGTATTAAATAAATACAAGGAGAAGAATAAGATCTATGTGTTATTTATATTCCAGTGGCTTGTTTAACTTTGAATTAACCCCAAATATTTATGATCAGCTGAAATTAATGGTGGCCTTTTTAAAATGCAAGTTAAAATTACACAGAAAGAAAAAAAACCTGTAAATTTAACAACTATTCTGCAAGATAATGAAGTTACATAAATTGAATATCTATCAAATGAGTGGGGGATTATGGTTTGATGCAGGATATATCCAAATATAAATTAATTTGACTTTAAACAGTGGTGCTCTCCTTAAGGCAACTACCAGTAAGTGAAACAATTATTTTTTACATTTCAGAGCAAGCTCTTTTTCTAATCAGAAAGTTTAAGGGACTAATTCTGCAGATGGAGTTTTAGTTCATTTATAAGGAAAAAAAAATATCTAGTTTGGGAAGTTTGAATGGTCAAATACTTTGAAAATACCTTTGTGATATAGTTAGCTACCAGATTTCCAAGGGGCAGTCACAGGAAGCATGAATGAAGAGCTTGTGTATTCTGGATAAGTACAGTATCTGAAATCAAGTTAGATGAAGAATTTCTAGCACTTTAAATATGGACCTAAAATATTTCCTTGTAAGCATTTGAGACTTCTAACATGCTTTGATTAACAAATAATCCAAACTAATAATATCCCCTTACATATATTCTTTCATTGCCATCTCTTTCTTCTACCTACTGAAATTCATTGCATATCATGCTCTTTCACATGTATAAGTTCCCTGGTTTTAAATGTGTATATTACATTTATGAAAAAAAAACAAGAAAAAAATGAAAGTATTATGCACAAAAAGGAACACTTAATATTCCAAATCCTAATTAACATTCCAAAGGTTCAAAATAATGATCTTTTCATTTGTTTCCTTTATATTATTTCCCTATTTACATAAACTGAATGTTATTTTTCATGCAAAAATCTTTATGTTCTTTTTGAAATACCCAATTTTCACATATCCCTTTGTTATTTCAGGCAAAAAAACCTCTACATGTACAGTGGTCTACATAAAGAAAATTCTGCAACTCGCTTTGTTTCTAAAAATTTTGATATTTAACCTCTGGCACAGAACCATTTCATTTAGTATGTGGCCAGTAGCAATAGCTAGTAACTTAATAGTTACTTAATAACTTAATAGCAATAGCTAGTAACTCAATAGTCATCTCAGAGAGGAGATGAAAAGCTCCCAGCTGTGTTGTAAGCTAGCACAGTAATATCTAGAGATGGGTGTAGAATTGCTTTCGGATACTGGGGATCGTAAATCTACAGGAGAGATCCCCTCATTGCATAACCTTAGTCTACAAAGCTCCTATATATTGCAATATTTGCATAATCTAGGATGTAATTAAAGGATTTGTGGTATACCTTTCTCATAATACTAAGTCGGTACAGATTTATTTTTTTCTTTGAATTAAGAATTTATCCCCTTGGGGTGCCTGGGTGGCTCAGTTGTTAAGCGTCTTCCTTCAGCTCAGGTCATGATTCCGGAGTCCCAGGATTGAGCCCCACATTGGCCTTCCTGCTCAGTGGGAAGTCTGCCTCTCCCTCTCTCACTCCCCCTGTTTGTGTTCCCTCTCTAGCTGTGTTTCTGTCTGTCAAATAAATAAATAAAATCTTAAAAAAAAAAAAAAAGGAATTTATCCCCTAATGTTTTCTTATGAATCTCCCTAATATTTTGAAGCACATATTTTTTTTTAAAGATTTTATTTATTTATTTGACAGAGAGATCACAAGTAGGCAGAGAGGCAGGCAGAGAGAGAGAAGGAAGCAGGCTCCCCACTGAGCAAAGAGCCTGATGCGGCCTTGATCCCAGGAGCCTGAGATCATGACCTGAGCCGAAGGCAGAGGCTTTAACCTACTGAGCCACCCAGGCGCCCTGGAGCACATACTTTAATATCAAAATTGATCAAAGCATTTTAATCATCTATAATGTTTCATATATCTGATAACTTATAAAGCTTCTTTTAACAATTCTTAGAAGCTTTGTTTTATAATTTATTAATTACATTTTAGTTCTTTATGCAACAATGTCATGACACAAGAAAAATTAAAAACATGCTTGCTTTAAAATGAGAATTACAGGTGAAAATCAATATTAAAAATTCATTGTGGGACGCCTGGCTGGTTCAGTTGGTTAAGCGACTGCTTTTGGCTCAGGTCATGATCCTAGAGACCTGGCATCAAGTCCCACATCAGGATTCCTGTTCGGCGGGAAGCCTGCTTCTCCCTCTCTCAGTCCCTCTGCTTGTGTTCCCTCTCTAGCTCTCCCTCTGTTTCTCTCTGTCAAACAAATAAATAAAATCTTTAAAAAAAATTTCATTGAACATCATATCATTAACAGTTAATAGTACTTTGTTAAGTTAAAAGCAAAATAGATAGGAATACATATATATGTATATAATGGCATATTAATAAAATAGAATATTGCACAGTTTTAAAAAATTAGGAATAATTATTTCATGAAAAAAATGTTGACAGTACAATATACAGTGGAAAAACCACTGCTCAAATAAAATGTAATAACTATTAATTGAGAGGGGGAAAATAGTCATTTTACAGTGGAAAAGTTGAGCAGAAATCCCCTTACTCAAGTGTTCTGCTAGTTCTGCTATAATGAGACAAATAGGTGTCTGACAACTTATACAAAGCAGTGAGGAGAACACAGAATTCCTTTCTCTGACTTATCTGCAAACTATCACCTGGAATTCCTCATGATGAAGCAGGCAAACCCAAATTGAGGGACACTAGCCTGTATTCTTTCACTGTCAAGGTTGAGAAAATCAAGAAGTTGAGCAAGTGTTACAAACTGAAGGAAACTGACAAATATAGAACAAGATTCTGGATGTGAATATTTTTGTTGTAAAGAACATTAGGGCAGAAAATGGCAAAGCTTGAATGATATCTGAGGACCAGATAGTAGTAATTATCCCAGTTAATTTCTTGGTTTTGATGGCTAAAGCATACTTATGCGGGAGAATGTCATTGTTTATAGGAAATGACATTAGTTTGGAGTCATTTTGCAGCATCTTCATGCTGCAGTCTACTCTAAGTGGCTCTGGGGGAAAGTAAGCTCTGTTTACTGTTGTTGCAGCTTCTTATGTAAGCTTGAGATTATTCACGTAAGTAAGTAAATGAAATTAATAATTACAGGCAGCCAGGTTATCTGCATAACTGAGAAACACCACCTAGTTACCTTCTCATGCCTCTGTTCAGAAGTTTGTTTTCTAGTGAGTACCCCTCACCTGGGAAGTTCAGTGAGTTCCCAAGGATTGTGTTTTAGTTCCACAGGTTCATCCCAGCGCTCACTTGTCCTTTTCTCCAGCCAGTATTCCTCCAGACCTCTTATCAGCTGAAGCCTCCATAGGACCTCATGCATTTCCAGACTGTAACTGCTTTCTCTGCATGACTTCTCCTGGCAATCTGGCTGAGCCACATTACCTGTATACTTGGTCAAAGATTATTCTGGATGTTTCTTTGAGGGTTGTTTTTATCTTTTAGATAAGATTAATATTTAAATCGGTGGATTTTGAGTAAAGAGGTTTATTCTCCATTATATGGATAGGTCTCATCAAACCATTTGAAGGATTGACTAGAACAGACTGATTTCCCATAAGCAAGAGGGAATTCTGAGCAGACTGTCTTCAGATTTGACCTGCAATACTAGCTCTTCCCTGGGTCTCCAGCCTCATGGTCTGTCCTGCAGACTTTTGACTCGCCAGCCTCCATAATCATGTAAGCCAATTCTATAAAAATCTCTCTCTGTGTGTCTCTTTCTCTCTCTCTTTCTCTCTCTCTCTCTTTGAGTGTGTGTATCTTTGTGTCTTTCTGTCATATATATATGTGTATGTATATATATACATGTATATATATATATATATATATATATATATATATATATATATATATAATTGTTAGTGTAAGGAGCTGCTTTAGGGGCCTGATCCAAGAAGAAGCCCTACATAGCTTAAGGCAGGCCTCACAGGACAGAGGTAGTTTCCATCCCCAAAAGGAATCTGCAAGCATCTGTCTATGTTGGAGTCTTCATCAAACAACAAATTTTACTCCAGGAGGTAGAGCAGGGTCTTCCTTTTCTCAGTTTTAAGGGCTATAGTCTTCCCTGCCTGCTTGACAATAAGACATCTTGTTTCTTTGAGGACAAAAAAGAAACAAACCTTGTTTCTTTACTGATTTTGCTCAACACTGTACTCTAGTTCCCATTTCCCAGGAAGGGGAATCATTTACATTTTCTTCTCTAAAACTTGTTACATTTCTTGGGTTTTCAACAACGAGTTTATAGTATATTTATGATCCTAAAGATGATACTTCAAATAAATTAACCATCCATTAAATATGAACACAATATTCAATAAATATTGGCAGATAGTTTTGTAACTTTCTCTATAATGTATAAATTATGCATTGTAGCTGTTATCATGTACTTTAATTACTGGCATATTTTGTCCAGATACCATTGTAAACCAATTCTGCCTTGTTTTTTGTAAGTAGTCATTCAGAGTATCCTCTCAATGGAAAACCTGAAGCATTTGAGAAATTTTCATTGATTTCTAAATATACTCCTACCCAAAATTTACTGCCTTATGTTTTGTGTGACCTATAGCCGTATGGAATCTTCATCTGCACGTTTTTCTTCCTAAATGGAAGCTGTGCGGTGGCGACCGCCACAGCTGCAGGGCACAGGTAAAATGCCGAGATTCAGAGATGGACCGTGACCCATCAAGGGCAGCTGTCCAGGCACAGCCAAGAGTGAGCTAAGAGTGGAACTAGGAATGGGAATCTATGGAGAAGCTTTTGAAAGTCTGGTCTGTGCTATAGGGAAATAAGGGAGTGTTTGACATCCCCTGGTTTGGAGGAGATTGTTCATGCTCAAGCCACTCTGGAAAGGGCCAGACTGTCAGAACCTAGTCTTTTCAATCCAGAAAGTGCAGTCACCCCTCCATGATTTTACTAAGGCAAGTGTTTGGGCCATCGTGATATTCTTGGGCAATTAGTCTGCAGCCGTGCTGTATACAGTGTAACTTTTAATTGAAGTTCCATATTTAAAGTCACCTCTGGGGGCACCCAGTTGGCTCAGTTGGTTAAGCCACTGCCTTTGGCTCAGGTCATCATCCCAGTGTCCTGGGATCAAGTCCCACATCCGGCTCCCAGCTCCATGGAAAGTCTGCTAATCTCTCTGACCTTCTCCCCTCTCATGCCTCTCTCTTAAATAAATAAATAAATTTTTTTAACAAGTCACCTCTGTAGTAATATAATGACACTGTTGTGTACCCATTTTTTATTCATCTTAACCATCTGTGAGTGTCCCATTCAGTAGTGTTAAATATGTTAACATTGTTATGAAACAGATCTTCAGAACTTTTTCACCCTTCAGACCTGAAATTTTTGCCCGTTAAATGACATGGCCCTCTTTTCCCTTCCCCCAGTCCCTAGCAGCCCCCATTCTACTCTCTGATTTGTATATTTGAATAACTTTAAATACCTCATTTAAATAGAACCTTAGAGTATTTGTCTTGTTATGATTAACTTATTTCTCTCATAATAATGTCCTCAAGGAGGTTCATCCGTGTTGTAGCATATGACTCAGGGGGAAAACTCTCCCACTGTATGTATATACTATATTTTGCTTATCTATTCATCCATCAATAGACATGTGGGTTGTTTCCACCTCTTGGCTATTGTGAATTGTGCTGCTATGAACATGAAGGTACAAATATCTTTTTTTTTAAAGGTTTTATTTATTTATTTGACAGAGAGAAACACAGTTAGAGAGGGAACACAAGCAAAGGGAGTGAGAGAGGGAGAAGCCTGATGTGGGGCTCGATGCCAGCACTCTGGGATCATGACCCGAGCTGAAGGCAGATGCGTAATGACTGAGCCACCCAGGCACCCCGATAAATATTTTGTTGAGACCCTGCTTTTAATTCTTTGGCTACATACCCCAAATAGGGTTGTTGGATCATTTAGTAGTTTCAATTTTTTGAGGAATGTCCATAATTATATTCCCTATTGGTTCGCCATTTTACCATCCCACTAAGTGGGCACTTAGGTTCCAATTTCTCCACATCTTCACAAAAACTTGTTATTTTCTATTTGTTGTTTTATAGTAGCTGTACTCGTAGGTGTAATGTGATATCTCATTGTGGTTTTGATTTACATTTCTCTGATGATTAGTGATGTTTAACATCTTTTCATATGTTTGTTGACCATCTGCATATCATCTTTGGAGAAATGTTTGTTCAAGTTCTTTATCCATTTTTAATCAGATTATTATTTTTTTACTATTGAGTTGTTTGAGTTCCTTATATATTTCAGATACTAACTGCTTATTAGAGATATGATTTGTAAATATTTCCTTCTATTCCATAGGTTGTTTTTCACTCTATTCATTATGTCCTTTGATGTGCACAAGTTTTTAAGTTTGATGTGGTCCTGTTAGTCTCTTTTTGCAGTTGCCCTCTGTGCTTTTATGTCACATTTAAGAAATTAGTGCACCTAGGTGGCTCAGTCATTAGGCGTCTTCTTTCGGCTCAAGTCATGAACCCAGAGTCCTGGATGGAGCTCTCTGCTCAACAGGAAGTCTGCTTTTCCCTCTCTCATTCCCCCTGCATGTGTTCCCTCTCTAGCTGTGTTTCTTTCTGCCAAATAAATAA
Source organism: Spilogale gracilis (assembly GCA_004023965.1). NCBI lineage: Eukaryota > Metazoa > Chordata > Mammalia > Carnivora > Mephitidae > Spilogale > Spilogale gracilis. The sequence goes on along the minus strand of PITA01005253.1, from coordinate 103,519 downwards.
ATAAAATCTTAAAAAAAAAAGAAATTATTGCCAGGTTCATGTCATGAAGCTTTCTCCAGTATTTCCTTTGAAGGGTTTTATGGTTTTGTGCCTTCTGTTTATATCTTCAATCCATTTTGTGTTAATTTTTGTATATGGCATAAAATAAGGATCCAACTTCACTCTTTGGCATGTAGGTATCCAGTTTTCTCAGAATCATTTTGAAATTAGGAAGTGTGAGCCCTCCAATTTTATTCTTTTCAAAGTTGTTTTGGCTAGGAACACCTGGGGGGCTGTCAGTTAAGTGTCCAACTCTTGGTTTTAGCTCAGGTCATGATCTCAGTGTCATGAGATCAAGCCCCGAGTTGAACTCTGCACTCAGCATGGAGTCTGCCTGAGATTCTCTCTCTCCTTTTTGCACTGCTCCTCCCCCCACTCATGGGTATGTATTCTTTCTCTCTCTCTCTCTTTGTCTAAAATAAATAAGTAAATCTTTAAAAAATCATTTTGACTACTTGAGTTTCTTTGAGATTCCGTGTGAATTTTAGGATGAAATTTTATATCTGCAAAAAATGCCCTTGGGATTTTAAAAGACTGCATTGAATCTGTAGATCACTTTGTGTAGTATGGACATCTTAACAGTAAGGTTTTCCAGTCCATGAACATGGGATGCTTTTCTATTTTGTGTGTGTGTCTTCTTTAATGTCTTTAGGTAACATTTTACACTTTTCAGTGTATAAGTCCTTCACCTCTTTGGTTATATTTATTCCTGGTATTTCACTAATGTTGATGGTATTGTACAGTATTGTTTTCTTAATTTCTTTTTTTGTTCATTCTAGTGTATGGAAACACAACTGATTTTTTTCTGAGATTTTATTTATTTATTTGACAGAGAGAGAGAGATCACAAGTAGGCAGAGAGGCAGGCAGAGAGAGAGGAAGAAACAGGTTCCCTGCCGAGCAGAGAGCCCAATGCGGCCCTCAATTCCAGGACCTGAGATCAGCCTGAGCGGAAGGCAGAGGCTTTAACCCACTGAGCCATCCAGGCTCCCACAACTGATTTTTAAATAAGATTTTATTTCTTTACTTGACAGAGAGAAACACAGCTAGAGAGGGAACATACCCAGGGGGAGAGAGAGAAAGAGAGAGAAGCAGGCTTCCTACCAAGCAGGGAGCCCGATATGGGGCTTGATCCCAGGATTCCGGGATTCTGACCTGAACCAAAGGCAGATGCTTAATGACTGAACCACCCAGGCACCCCACAACTGAGTTTTGAATGTTTATTTTGTATTCTACTATTTTCCTGAATTTGTTAATTAACAAATCTAACAGATTTTTTAAAAGAATCTTTAGGATTTTATATATATAATATCATGTCATCTGCAAACAGAAATGATTTTATTTGATGTCTTCCTTTCCAATTTGGATGCTTTATATTACTTTCTCTTACCTAATTGCTCTGTCTGAGATTTCTAGTGTTATGTCAAGTAGAAGTGGCAAGAGTGAGCATCCTTTCCTTGTACCAGACCTTTGAGGAAAAGCATTTGGACTTTCACTGTTAAGTATGATATCAGCTATGTGCTTTTCATATATGAGCTTCATTATTTTGAGGTAGTTTCTTCCTATTCCTAGTCTGTTGAGAGTTTTTATCATGAAAGTGTGTAAATTTAGCTGAATGTTTTTTTGGTAGCAATTTAGATGATCATGTAGTTGTCTACTTTGTTGTGTTAATGTGGTGTTTACATTAATTGATGTTTGAATCATTCTCAGATTTCAGGAATGAATCCTATTTGGTCATGGTATATAATCTTTTCAATGTGCTGTTGAAATCAGCTTGTTATTTTGTTGAGGACTTTGCATCACTATTCTTCATGGATATAGGTCTGTAGTTTTCTGGTCTTTGTCTAACTCTAGCTGGTCTCATAGAATGAGCTTAGAAGTGTCCCCTTCTCTCCAGTTGCTTTTGTTTGTTTTGCCTGACTGTTTGTTTTTGAAGAATTTCAGTTGGATTGATACTAATTCTTCTTTAAAGGTTTGACAAACTTTTCCAGTGAAACCAATTTGGTCCTAGACTTTCTTTGTTAAGAAGTTCTTGATTACTGATTCAGTCTCCTCACTTGTTATTGATGTGTCCGGACTTTCTATTTATGAGTCAGTGTTGGTAGGTTATGTGTTTTTAGGAATGTATTTATTCCTTCTAAACTGTCCAATTTGTAGGTGCCCAGTTGTCAATATTTGTATATATTAGTTGTATATTTTTTTTATTTCTGTGACATTTGTTGTAATGTCCTCTCTTTCATTTCTAATTTTAGTTGAATCTTCTCTCTTCTTTTATGAGGTATGTTAGCTAGGGGTTTTTCAATTTTGTTGAATTTTTCAACAAACCAACTTTTAGTTTCATCAATTTTTTTTCTATTTTTTTTCTATTCTCTATTTGATTTACTTCTGCTGTAATCTTTGTTATTCCTTTCCTTCTGTTGGCTTTGATTTTTGTTTATTCTTATTTTTCCAGATGTAAAGTTAGTTGTTAATTTGAGATCTTTCCTCTTTTTTAATTTACATATTTATAGCTATAAACTTCTCTCTTAGGACTGCTTTGTCTACCCGACTTTAAGCCTGTAACTTTAACCAATATTAGGTACCTTATAAAGTGTGTTTACTTAGTCTCATTTTTTTTCCACGCTGGATCCTCATTCTTTTGTGTGATAAGTATCAACTGAATGCCTTTTCTGTGGCAAACACTGTATTGTGGCTGGTAGACGGTCACCAACAAAAGAGCAGTTATCACAGTATAATAAAGACCTCAAGGGAAGTACTTTATGGTGATAAGAGAATACATCTGTATCAACTAGATGTTTTATCTCCAAGCAAAAAATCTAAGTCATTTTGACTGACAAATAAGGACACGAGTTGTATTATACAACTGGAAGTTCAGAGGAATGGCAAGCATCATGACTTTATTTTCTTTCTTTCTTTTTTTTTCAGATTTTATTTATTTATTCAACAGAGAGAAACACAGCTAGAGAGGGAACACAAGCAGGGAGACTGAGAGAGAGAGAAGCAGGCTTCCCACCGATCAGGGAGCCCGACACAGGGCTCGATTCTGGAACTCCAGGATCATAACCTGAGCCGAAGGCACACACTTAAGGACTGAGCCACCCAGGTGCCTCCAGCATCATGACTTTCTTAATCTTACAATTTTATCTCCCTTTTTCTGTGACTCTCCCAGTCTATTCTCCTTTGCATTTTGGGTTCATGTTCTGACTGGTAACAAGGAAGCTACAGCAGTTATGGGGTACACATTTAAAAGAAACAATGTCTAAAGGAAGCAGAGAAAATATTGCTGACCAAAGGGATGCAATTAACATTCCTTATAAATGGACTTCAACAAAATTTTCAAGAAACACTGTTTACAACTCTATGTAATATACTCTAATTCTCTATTCTATTTCACTTTTTAAAAAAGTCTGGTCACCACCATATAAATTTATATAATGACTGGCATATGGAACACTCTCTAAGGGGTGAACTAAGATCTATTAGGGTCCAGCTCCAGAGCTAGAAACAGTGTCCAGAGCTGCCTGGTGTTAGAGGTTGATAGCAAGATTTCAGGAAGGAGGACATTACAATGTCTGCCATAGGCTGTTAACCCAAACCTGACAGGTTGTGGTGGGGGGGTGAAGGTATTTGAAGCAGAGTAACATTCAGAGAAGTTAAAAGTTCATTACGGCCAGAATATAGAATAGGAGATAAAAAGTTGGAAGATGGACATTGAAAGGACTTTTAAGCAGTTGGGACTTATCCTAAAGCAAAAGGAAATCATTAAAGATTTTAGAGCTGGGTGATGATAATAGAAAGGAAGATAATTCAAGGTGTGTAATCTAAAAAATGTCTTAGAAAAGTATGCCATGTAGTTGAACTCATGGTGGGATTTGGAGGGAATGGGTGTATGGGCAAAGAGATTGAAAGGGTTGAAATGGATACTCAGGATCTGTGTAGTACTACAAGGAAAATATTAGTCATAGTTAGGAAATGAGAATATTAGCTAGATGAAAGGGGAAGAATGAGCTAAAATTTAGAAATAGTGTGTTCCTTTGTCTTTGGGACTTTCAGAGATTAATCAAGAGTCTAAATCAGGATTTGAAGATTTGTAGCACACAGAAAGAAATGAGATTAATCTGGAAGACTGCAGGGAGTGAGAGAATCAGGGAACCCTAAGACATACAAACATTTAAGGGCTGAGCAGAAAACAAGTACCTGCAAAGACTGGAAAAGAGTAGCCAGACATGTAGATGCCTGGAGACTATGATAGCAAAGAAGCTGAGGGAAAAGAATAAAAAGAGGAAAACCAGGAAATGCTATAAGGAGGTCAACTAAAGATAAATATGAAAATTACATATGAGATACAGAGGAGAGATAAAGAGATAGAGATACCTAACCATCTCTGGAAAATAATTCCACTGAAGCCCCACTGATTGGTGACAGGCTATGTGCTTAACGGGTGCATTATCAATGAACAGGTGCTTCATATCCATAAACCTGACTGTGAAAGGCAGGAGGAGATCTAGTTTCACACAGACAGACAGATGAGAGAGGAATTTATTTTTGTTAAGATAGAAACAAGCACATAACTTAAGAAAATGTAAGAGCACATTTTGTAACCACTGAGTTACCTAGAATGTCACAGTGAAGAGGTACTACGGAGGCCCCAAGAAACGTACATTGCAGTAGATTAGAATGAATTGGTGTTCAGCACAATCGGTATAACCTGCTGCATTTTCACCAAGATAACACTTCTCCATCCTGATTTTTCACTCAGAACAGGCTTCTGCAGAGGCAGTGCCACAACACCCCTGCAAGGAAAGGGGAGCAGGAACCTCTGTGCATGTGAAAATAGCCCTGCCGCCCAACTCAGGCCCTGTTGGCGATGCACTGCCCAACAAAATCCAAGCAGTTTCCTCCCCCAGTCGGTATTTCTCAGAAAAACTGCATCATAAGTTAACTCCAAGAAATCCTTACCCTTGGACAGAAAGATACCTCCAGGACCCTTCCGGGTTTCTCTGAAGGCACTTTCATCATCTCCTATCTGTATATTTCTAGGTGGTACTGGACGTCTGTATTAGTGGAACATATAGCTGGGATTCCTAAATTATGTGGACACACAATACTGAAACACAGTAGATCAAAGAAAGAAGCCTTTGCTCCAAAGGCTCCAAAATACCAGTAGATTACTGTACTCCCTGTTTAGTTTCACCCTCCATTTTCAGCACGATAATGCCAACCCACTTTGCTTCATGTTCAAGGCCCTATGAATCTGGCTTCCATATTACCATCTAATGCTGTTTTCCCTAGCCAGAACAGGAATCCTTGGAGCCACCTGGTCTATCTTGCTATCTCCTTGCCTTTAAAGGCACAAGCATTATGGAAAGTCATCCTCATTCTACTCTGCTCTATTTTCCCCAACCAACAGGCCCCACTACCTGCTGCATACTGTCTTTGAACACTCTACCTCCCTATGTTCTCATAATTACTTATGCTCCATGTTTTGATATCAACTTCATAAAAAGTTGTAGGTCATATACAGCTTCCTCTTATAATCCAGATATTCATTCAAGAAGTATGGACTGATGAGTTACTAGGGGCCGTACGGTGCACAAAGAAAGTTCTTGCCTTCTTAGAACTATAGTTCTAGGAGGCGATACAAAAGAACAATTGTGTAATTGCCATGCAAACCCATATCTTTTGATCTGACTCCTAGCTAACCAGAGGACTCTGGAAGTCAATTTGTTGTACTAGGTAGCACAAGTTTGGAGTTAGAGATGCCTAATTCAAGTCTCAACTCTGTGTGAAAATAAGGTAAACCAATTAACTTCTCTGTAGCTCAGTTTCATCACTTGTGAAATGAAACCATTACTATCTACTTCTTAGATTTCTTGAGAGAATTAAATAATGTAACATATGTAAAGTTTTCTTATACTAAGTGGTTGCTCACTAAACACATAAATATATGAAAATGAGACTTAAGAATCAAAATCACTGCTCCCAAAGCTAAAGAAAAGGAACACAAAAAATATGAACAGAGAAAAAATATTATGACAAAAGAATCCAAAAAGTAAAATGAATGGCTCTCATACTATTATTTATTAGATGCATACTATGTGCCTAGTACTAGACTAAGGAATTTAACTGTATCTCTCAACACCTATCTGTGAATAACCTTCCTTTACAGGTAGCAAATTAAGGCTTAGGAAGGCAAGTGACAAGGCTAATACATATCATATCTGTTTGTATATGTTTACTGCCCAGAATACTGACCATAACAGGGCAAAAGATTTTTTAACACACATATGACGATTTTTTACAAACAAACCAGAATAAACTGCACCAAAGCTGCAACTCTAAATTATTAAGTTTTCACGTTCTCTATGCATGGCCAACTTGTTGGCATTCACTAAAAACTCAGCAAGTGTTTAGTAAATAAAAGAGTAAAGTAAATGTTCAATTTAGAGAAGTCTTCTGTAGTCTTAGGAAAGTCACTTATGTATTTCAAGTATTATGATGCTGTTTATTTTCCAATCCCCAACACACACAGTTTTACAATTTATGTAAGAAAGTTTTGTTGGGTTTTTTGTTTGTTTGTTTTAGGGTTTTTGTGTGTGTGTTTGTTTCTTTGTTTTGTTTTGTTGTTTGCATTCCTGAAATTGGGGCATTCTCATCTTCTAAAAGTGGATGGGATTTTTGAAGATGATCAAAACGCATTCAAGGCCAGACCTGGAAAATGAAGAGAGTGAGCCGGCTGGGCACAACCACCGTGGCATGGCTGGGAAGTCACACAACAGGTCTGATAAGGGAATTCAGGTAAAAGAGGTGCCATGGTGCACATCGCTCTCACTCCACTCAACTGTTTGGTAGATTTGATTGATGCAAAAAGCACACTGTAGAAAGAGTGCAGTTAACCTCCATCTTCATTTTCTATCCCTTTGGAGGAAATGCATAATCAACACCATGTAGAATCACTCACTAGCAGAATCAGTCTCAAGATACTGCTTTCATCTGACATTGTGAGTTATAACACTTTGCATTTGTAGAGTGATTTATGGTTTTTACATATTCTGCAGTTAGTTAACTTCCCAATGCCTCTAGAATGTAGCTGGTGGTATTTTCACTTAATTTTCCCCCTGAAGCATTACAAGGACATTTCTCTCACATGTTGTTTCTGCTACATCATTCTAACCTAAGAAAGTAAATAATTCCTTTGGGAAGTCTACTCACTTTTTAAAATCCCATATTTATGTTTTGAATTTGATTTTAAATTTTAAATATTAAATCATACCTATTCAGAAAAGCCCCTTTCTCGACATGAAAATCAACAAACATCACAATATCAGCATACAGAAGCACTAAGACAAAAGATAGACTAATATGGGTCCATAATTCAAAAATAAAAAAATCTTCATGTAACAATAAACATCATAAGCAAAGTCAAAAGAAAGATGTCAAACTGGGAAAATCATTTAGCAACTTTATATGACATTGTGGGTTACAATATTTTGTACTTGTACAGTGATTTATGGATTGGACATAATTACATAATTGCCATTCAAATCCATATCTTTGACCCCCAACTAAACAGGACTCTGGAAAACAATTTGTTGTATAAGGCAGGGCACAGACTTTGGAGTTAGACACACCTGAATCAAGTCTCTACTCTCTTGACATAAGGTAAGCCAATTAAATGTTTGGCCGCTCAGTTTCTGCAGTTGTGAAAGTAAGTCATCACTATTTACTTCTTAGATTTTAATATAATGTAAGTGGTATCACTTGCACCTGAACTCTCAAAAAAAAAAAAGGGGGTGGCTCCTGGGTGGCTCAGTTGGTTAAGCGACTGCCTTTGGCTCAGGTCATGATCCCGGAGACCCGGCATCAAGCCCCACATCAGGCTCCCTGCTTGGCGGGAAACCTGCTTCTCCCACTCTCACTCCCCCTGCTTGTGTTCCCTCTCTAGCTGTGTTTCTCTCTGTTAAATAAATAAATAAAATCTTAAAAAAAAAAAAAAGTCAAGCTGTCAGAAACAAAGAGTAGAAAAGTGATTGCCAGGGGGTGGGAGCTGGAGGGAATGAATGGAGAAAGGTGAATAAAAGGGTACAAACTTTCAGCTATAAGATGAATAAAATTCAAGGATCTAATGTAAAACATAGTGACTATAGTTAATAACACTGTATTGTATAATTGAAACTTTGCAAGAGAGTAAATCTTAAATGTTCTCACCAAAATCAAAAGCAAAAAAAAAAAATGCGATGAATGTGTTAATTACCCAATGAGGACAATTCTGACACAGTGTTTACATATAGCAAATCATCACATCATGCACTTTGAATATCTTACAATTTTGTCAGTTAAACCTCAATAAAGTTGGGAAAGTAAAGTAAAATATGTACATACTACACACATTTGGCCATCAAAAAGAATCATAAGGGCAAGAACTTTAAAATATCAAAGATGTTAAAATGCACTAGTTATTATTTTTGCTCTAATAGTAGTAAAGCTAACTGGAAGTTGCCAAGATCCTAGATCATGATTCTGATGATTGATAAAGGCATCCAGTTGCAGTTTCTTTTAGCTGTATTTGTGTGACCATGTGACAGTTTGTAGTTTCTTTCAGCTGTATTTGTGTGACCATGTGACAAAGTTTATTCATATTCTATTTCTTTTCTTGAGAAAATAAGCTGGGACCCATGGTGAAATCCCATTGGTATTTTCTCTTCTGTCATTGGAATAAAAAGCAGAAGGCATCTCTCAGCATCTCAGGAGATTTTGTTACCTTCATATTAAAAAACAGAGTTTAGTTACTGAATGTATCAAAAGGAAGATTCTATTTCATGCCATTTCTGAAGACATACAAACCCAAACCAGAATCAAGTTGATTGCTATGCAACGGGGATTTAAACAATCCATTTACAGATTCCATTCACTCTCAGTGCCTATATGCAGTTGTATTTGAGAAAGATTATAGATCACACCACGCATGCTTAAGAGCAAGAGTTAGAATCTGTTAGTACTTTGCTTCACCAAGACGGAAAAGTAATTTCATGGTCATGTCAAGAGTTTCTGGCACTGTTCAGAGATCACCCCGTAACAGTAGCCTGGCAGAAAATTCCTATGTTGAAATCAGACCCTCCCCACCCCACCCCCCACCCCCCATCCCAGTGCCTCACAGTGTGACAGTGTTTGGAGAGAGTTTCTTTGCAAACCTAATTAAGTTAAAATGAGGTCACTAGGATGACTTTTAATCCACTATGACAGGTGTCCTCATAGGAAGAGGGCTATTTAGACAAAGATACAAACAGAAGGAAGATGATGATGTGAGGACACAGAGAAAAGATGACCATCTACAAGAGAGGCCTGGAAGAGACCTTCTTTCATGGCCGTCAGAAGGAACCAATCTTCCCAACATGTTGATCTCAGACTTCCAGCCTCCAGAACTGTGAAAAAATAGATTTACATAATTTAAGCCACCTAGTCTGTGGTACTTATAGGAGCCCTAGCAAACTCACAGGAGCTGAACCATATATTAGTCCAAATGGCAATTTCTTAAGCACCATGATAGATGCCTAGAACCCTGATTGGGGCAGCATCCACATGAGAGACGAAAGTATATATTCACATAGGAATAATGAAGTATGGGAAAATTATGTATTATAAATGGTAGAAGTAGATGTAGAAACACAAAAAGAAAACATTTAGTGACAAAAACCACATGTTAATGTTATGAGTGTTTTCCACTCATGTGGGTGTATTTTCCCTGTAAATGTCAGGAGAGTTTGCTACCTTCATATTTAAAAAAAGAGTTTAGTTATTTCGTGTATCAAAAGAAGGATTCCATTCAGTGCCATTTCTAAACAGAAAGCTCAACATACTGTAACTGAAATTGAATGGTACAAATATATGTTTACTTCCATAATTGCCCTTAAATGTATTATTTATTTTAGAAGCTTTAATCTAAAATATATAATAGAATAGACTATAGAGTGCCTTTCCCCCGTAAATGAGTATATATTAAGGAAAAGCTATTGTTCGATGATGTGTGGGGCACATCAGATCTATTTGTATTCTGCCCTTTGAAATAGTCCTTGTATATACATATTTTTTATGTCACACAGCTCAAGGGCTGGTGATTATCTCTTTAAAGGAACTGCTAACCATTTCAGGAAATTGTTGAATATAATATCTGAAAATGATTTCAGAGTGTGAAAACATTTTATACTCTTTGCAAATCAAATGCATTCGGCTGGAAGGGACTAGCTTATGTTGCTGGCTCTATTTTGCATGTTTTTAATACTTAAGAGTTAGATGGTTTAATCTTTGGTTTCTTTGATAAGGTGCAGGTGCAATTACATTGATATACCTCGGTAACCGTCCTCCCTTAACTTAATGTGAGTTTTCAAGTTTGCCTCATGACATGACATTTTCTGCTGATGGCAGAATAGTAAGCAAATTAATGGGTCTTTTTTCTATAGATTTTTTTCTGCTTCTAGTCACACCTAGAGTTAACGAATATAAAAAGTTCACGCAGAGTTGATCCAAAAAGAAAAAGGAAACAGTAAAATTGCAAGCAAAAATCTCTAACAAACTTGGGCTTGAAGCCAGTTTTAGAGTAACACCCTAATTAGTTTCTTTTGCTGACAAGGGAAAATGGGAATAAGAGAAAAACAGACATGCATAGTCATTAGCATAGGGTCACTACTTCTGTAGGCTTTCACCCTCGTGACTTAGTCGACCTCATCACATCCCTATGAGATCTGATCCTAGGTCTAGACCCTATTTGCCTATAAATTATGATAGTTAAAAATATACAGTTCCAAGACGGTATATGGGAATTTTCTATACATTCTTAAAATGTTATGAGCCTAAAACTGCTCTAAAAAATTAAGTCTTAACAAAATTTTGTTATAAATACACAGTTCTACTTTGCAAAACAAACAAACAAACAAACACAACACTATTAAGAGCATGAAAAGGCAAGCCATAGACTGGCAGAAAATGTTTGTAAAACATATAATAAAGGACTAGTATCCAAACTATACAAAGAATTCTTAAAAATCAACAGTGGGAAAATGAACAGCCCAGTTCAAAAATGAACAAGAGATTTGAACGGAAACCTCAGCAAAGAAAATATACAGATGGCAAATAAGTATATTAAAAGATTCTTAGTATTGTATGCCTCTGGGAAATTGCACATTAAAACAGCAGTGAGATGCTACTCCCCATGCATTAGAATGGCTGAAATCTGAGGCCTTGGCAATACCAGATGGGGACAAGGATGTGGAACTACAGGAACTTGCATTCATTGTTGCTGGGAAAACAAAATGGGGCAGCCACTTTGGAAGACAGTTTGACAGTTTTTTTATGGAACTAAATATACTCTTACCATATAATCCAGCAGGTGCGTTTCTTGTTATTTACCGAGATTGGTTAAAAATCTATGCAAAAGCCACACTGATATTTTACAGCAACTTTATTCATATTTGCCAAAATTTGAAAACAACCAAAATGTCCTTCAAAAAGTAAATGGATAAACAAACTGTGGTAGGTCCAAACAACAGGATATTATTTAGCAATAAATAGAAATGAACTACGAGAAACCGTTGAGGAAATTTAAATGCAGGACTGCAAAGTGAAAGAGGCCACTCTGAACGGCTACATATTAGGTGATTCCAACTATATGACAACCTGGAAACGGCACAGCTGTGGAGACAGTAAAAACAATCAGTGATTGCCATGGATTCAGGGAAAGACAGGGAGCATTAATACGTTAAAATGAGGACTTCATAGGATAGTAAAACTACCTTGTATGATACAGTAATGGTGGCTACATGTCATTATACATTTGGAAAAACAGTATCCCGCACAAAAAGGGAATCCTAATGTAAACTGTGGAGATTATAAGGTATTGATATTGGCCCATCAATTGTCTCAAATGTGCTACACCAATAGAAGATGTTAATAACAGGGAGAAGCATACTGGGGTATGGTGAAGAGGGGTCTATGGGCATTCTGTCTCCTTTCTGTTCAATTCTTCTTTAAATATAGAATTTACCAAAAAATAAAGTCTATTAAATTTTTTTAAACTACACAATATTACAGCCTAGTGAAAGAAATACTTCCTAAGATTGGGATTAAAAGCAAAGGTCATGTTCTTTGTGGGATTCAAGTAATACCAAGTGGGTTTTATGCCTAGATTCTAACCATTTTAATTAGTAGGTCTCAGCCATAATGGCATTCAGAAATGAAGGAAATATATTTTGTTTTCAGCCATTTTCACTTATTGGAGACTCTTTATTTCAATACTGTTGGAGAACAATGGAAAAAATGTTCTAATAAAATATATACACAAAGATAGGCGCCTGGGTGGCTCAGTGGGTTGGGGCCTCTGCTTTCGGCTCAGGTTATGACCTCAGGGTCCTGGGTCCTCAGCAGGGAACCTGCTTCCTCCTGTGCTTCCTCCTGTCTCTCTGCCTGCCTCTCTGCCTACTTGTGATCTCTCTCTCTCTGTCAAATAAATAAATAAAATCTTTGAAAAAATATATATATACACAAAGATACACTGTTATTAGTTGTGCTTAACTCTCTATGAGCAATGACCAAAAGAAAAAAGTAATTTTACATTAAGCTGCATAATGTTTACTTATTAATTTGGGTATTTTTGAGAAGAGTGTCTAATTTTTTTTCAAATAATCATATATTTAATACAATATCTTTCCCTTCTAAACATTGCATTTCTTTCATCCCCCCCCCCCAGTTTTTTTTACAAGATTTTTTTTTTTTTTTTTTTTTTTTAAGAACTAGCTTTTAGGGGCGCCTGGGTGGCTCAGTTGGTTAAGCAACTGCCTTCGGCTCAGGACATGATCCCGGAGACCCGGGATTGAGTCCTGCATCGGGCTCCCTGCTGGGCGGGAGGCCTGCTTCTCCCTCTCTCACTCCCTCTGCTTGTGTTCCCTCTCTTGCTGTGTTTCTCTCTGTCAAGTAAATAAAATCTTAAAAAAAAAAAAAAATTAAAAAAAAAAGAACTAGCTCTTACTTTAATGAGGTAAGTTTGTGGGCCACCTGGGTTGTTCATTTGGGTAAACATTCGCCTTTAGCTCAGGTCATGATCTCAGGGTCCTGGGATCAAGGTCCACATCAGGCTCCCTATTCAATTAGGAGCCTGCTTCTTCCTCTCCCTCTGCTCCTCCCTCCTACTCATGATCTCTCTTTCTATTTCTCTATCAAATAAATAAAATTTAAAAAATTAGGTACGTTTATATTTGCATTTTGGTAATTGTTTCTTTTCTATTTGATTTATTTTTGCTTTTCCCATACTAATTTAGACATCTTACTTTCTTAGGATTTATTTTTTGTGTTTTTATTCATAGAATGGGATTCTTACCTACTTTCACTCTTTTTTTTCTTTCAAAAATTTTATTTAAAGCTCGACAATTTCCTCTCAGTACCAGTTTGATCACATTCACAGTTTTAACTGGTGGTCTTATCCCTATTGTTATAATTCAACAGCTCAGAGTTGTGAATTTGAAGAACTCTATAAAACTACCTTTTAAAAAAGGCATTTAAAATATAATGCATAAGCTTTTTATTTATTTGTTGTTGATTATAAATTAATTTTAAAGCAGTCAAGAATAGTGATTATATGATTTTTTTTCCTTAAAATTTTAATGAGATGGTCTTTATGGCTTAAAACAGGACCAATTTCTGTGATTGTTTATCTTTTTCAAAAAATAATATGCAATCTCTCTTGGTTGGTTGTTTTCATGAATGCTCAAGCTTCTTTACTGAAGGATTCAAATCCATAGTATCCTTACTTAAGTCTTCTCTACTTGCTTTGCCCAATGACCAGAGACTACTTAAAGTTTCCCACTGTGATCATTTTGTTTTCATATTCTAGTGTTTTCATCAATTTCTATTTCAGATTTTTCAAACTTGTAATGTGTGTAATGACTTATACTTCCTAGTTGGATTGTATATTCTATCAATATGAAATATCTCTCTGGATTCCTTTTAAATGCCAAAAGCTATGTTGTGAAGTAATATTAGTAAATCTCATTTTTAAGTATATACCAGAAAGTAGCTTTTTTTTCTTTCTCTCTTTTTCTCTTTCTTGCTCTCTCACTCTCTTCTTTTCCTTTTCAGAAGCTAATAAAATCTGTGGCATAAACCAAATTATGCTAAAAGGAAAATGGAATATGAACAGTTTCCTTTTTTAAAATTAGCCAAAATATCTTTTCTATCTTTAATATATTTAAAATATTCCTCCAGAAATCTAAATCATGAATCTATATCATATTTGGTCCAAGCATTTTGATTTGGAGTAGTTGAAGCTATGATTCCAAAGCCTCCTTCCAAAATAGTGGTTATTTAACAGAAAATTGTCTAAATTATCTTATACTTTTTTCTGTCCTGCCTGATCAAATTTCAAAATCCAAATCTGTCAATTCTCACCTCACCTCTGTAGAAAACAGTCATTTTATTTTTAATGTTATATATTTGAAAGTAATATGTATAGAAAGGGAGTTGATAATTTTAAAGATACAAGTTTTATTTTTTCAAAAATAACTGGAGAAGGAAATAGACAGTAGGGAAAGGCTCATGCACTGCGGACAGACAGGGCACTCTCTGCCCCGCGTTCCCTCTCTCAAGAGGGTTTGCTGACCCCTGTTGGTCTTTGCAGAAATAGGTTGCAAAAAAAAAAAAAGGACATTAAAAAGGCAAAACTAATTTTTTCAAAAAAGTGAATAAACGGCAAGCACCTGTTAATAAAGGTCTTAAATAATTGTCAAAAAAAGGGAGGCAAAACTATAAGGGCTTGAGTCTCAAATATTTCAAAGGACAGCTTCTGTGGTATATAAAATCGCCTTTGTAGAAGGATCCATGGAAAAGCTGCCTCTTGCCCGGTGCCTATGGGGAGAGAGGACATTAAGGATCCCACCATGTGAGCCGTCAGTTTTATGTTATCTGATGGCACCCACGGGTAGGTCTCCCTAATGATGACAGCCATCTATACAGTCTGCACAAACTAGACCACACGATATAAACTCCATACAAAACCGCACAAGAGCCGTACTTCGCGTTGAAAGATGATTAAACAACTTTATAGGACACACAAAGAACCCTATAGGAAATAAGAGAAACAGCAGGTAAAAGTTGAAGTTGATGGCAAAAGCAGGAATTGGCACAAAAAGAGATAAGAACACCATAGAGAAAACAAAATTTTAAAAAAGAGCTCACTACAAGAGTTCACATGTTGAATGAATGGCAGATGCCCAGCTAAGACTATTGTTGCATCCTGAAAGGAATTCCAGGACAACATGAAGTCCTGTCTGAGATAATTCCCTATGCATATATTCTCCCCGACTTATCCTTACAACAAACCTATCTTATCTAAGGTGCCTTAAATATATTGCTTTCCTTCCATGTGAAGTGAAAGGTATTATTTTATATAGGCTATTTTAGTTCTACAAAGGTCTTAGTGATGAGTATATGTGTAAGTCCCTAAATGTGATAGTGAAAGATCTGGCCCCATTTTTAATTGCTAGAACATAGAATTATACAATTTAAACTTTTTTCAAACTTTATTTTTTAAGCTCTTCCCCCTTTATTGATGTATAATTGCTAAGAATTGTAATATATTTAAGGTGTAGAACGTGATGATTTAATGTGTATACACATCATGCAATGATTAATTTAGTGAACACATTACTCATTTCACAGTTAACCTATTTTGTCTGTGTGATGAGAATACTTGCGATCTACTCAGCAAATTTCAAGCGTATAATACAATATTGTTAACTGTAGTCATGTTGCTATACGTTAGACCCCAAGAACTTTTCATCTTATAACTGAAAGTTTGTACCTTCTGACCAACATCTCTGCATTTTCCCCTAACCCCTAGCCCCCAGCAACCTCCATCCTACTCCTTGTTTCTATGAGTTTGACTTTTTAGATTCTATGTGTCATATTTGATTTTCTTTGCCTGGTTTATTTCAATTAGCATAATGTTCTCCAAGGTCATCCATGTTCTCATAAATGGCAGGATTTCATTCTTTTTTTTCCTGGAAGAATAATATTCCATTATACAAATACCACATATATCCATATTGGTTGTTTTCATATATTATCTATAGTCAATAATGCTTGTGAGTGATCATGAGAGAATAAGTGATCATGAGAATATAGATACCTCTTCAAGATACTGATTTCATGTCCTGCAGATAGATACCCAGAAATGGAATTATTAGATCATGTGATGGTTCTATTTTTAGCTTTTTGTGGAACCTCCATTCCACATACTGTCTTCCATACTGGCTATTCAAATTTACATTCCCACCAACAGTGTACAAAATTTCTTTTTTATTCACGCTTATCTAACACTTATCTTTTTAATAATAGCAATGAGGTGATATCTCATTGTGGTTTTGATGTGCACTATCCAGATGATTAATAATGTCGGGGATCTTTTCATATGTTTATTGGCCATTTTTATGTCTTAGAAAAATGTCCCAGTCAATTAATAAATAATAAAAATAGGTAAAGTAATGATCAAGATAAGGACCTTTTAAGGATTATGCTTATTTCAATTCTGTGCTCCTGAGATTCAAAAAGAAAAGAAAAAAAAAGAGAGAGAAAGAATTAAAAAAATTATACTCACAGAACAAAATGGTCAATATATACATACATAACTGATGTTCTAGAAAGTAAATGTTTTAATGGAAGCAGAAAAGGATCTTCAGATATATTAAGAAAAATAAACTTTCTGAAGTACAGTGTTGAGTTGTCATATTAAAAGAGGAAAAAGTGGTAAAGAATTACTAACTCGAGAATACATTCTTATTGAAGTAGAGTCAGAAAAATACAAGTTTTACAAGTAGAAAAAAATTAAGTATCTTAGAGTGTTCCAATGAACTTCCAATGTCAGCAAAGTTTTAAGTAAAATAAAGTGCAAAAGAGAATTTTATTCCTATTCTTTTTTTTCTAAAAGTATTAAGGAAATAGATATTCATTTTCAAGCACATATAACTCAGGAACATTGGACCCATGAGCTCCTCTTGAAAAGAAAAATGTATTTGAAGGTGAAATCCAGTCAACTCAGAACAAATATAGAACAAAGAACTCAGGAAGGGAATCTATAGTAAATGGATTGGGGATGAGTGTTAAATTGATTTACATGTAAAACTGTAACTAAAACAACTCTGGGAATGATAGTTACAAAGCAGAATGTGGAAATTATAAACCTTATTAAAAATAAAAATATAACAAAATCAATAATTTAGGAGAATGGATGTAGGAGGAAGTGTAAGTAGATTGATTTCCTCATTTTTCATAGTGAGGAGTCAGTAGACGGGTCTAATTTTAATAGTCCTTAATGGACTCTGATCTCCAGCAATGTTATTTATAGTCTTTGTTCTTAAGTTGAGAGGAACCCCTCAGGAAATAACATCTCTTATCATGAAAGCATTTTCCTGAATTTCACCTTTTCATAGAAACATGTAAAGATTCAAGAAAAATGTTATAGTTTAAAATTGTGTATATGGAAGTTCATACCACACTAAAATATAGAAAAGGGAAAAGTTAATATCCATTCTAGAAAGAAAAATAATATTATTATTCATTCCAAAGAAAAGCACAAAACAGAAAAGGAAGACTCTCAGGACTTACGGAAACTACTTGATATTTTATAAAGTTCGTTTTCATCAAAAGTCTATCATTGCTGAATCATCATTTCCTTTCTTAGGAAAGAAATGCAATCCATGGCATTAACTCCTGTGTATAATGATGTGCTCAACCGTTATTAACATGTGAGCTTGATATGATAAGCATAAATCATTGTGTCTCTCACATTTTGCTGTACAATCCTAAATGACACAAATATCAGCAGTTTACTACTCAACAATAAAATTTTGTAGTAGAACATCAAACTAATTGACACACTCTTTTTCTCATCTGTTACTGCTGGAGACTAAGACTTTAATAAATAATTTTATGATGATATGAATAAAATTTTGATGAACACAAGCATCTTTAGGAATGTTCTTTACTAGGGGAAGGCTTCTATGCATGACTGTGCTATGACATTAGCTTTAGAAGCCCATATTCCTGGGGCGTCTGGGTGGCTCAGTTGGTTAAGCGACTGCCTTCGGCTCAGGTCATGATCCCGGAGACCCAGGATGGAGTCCCACATCGGGCTCCCTGCTCGGCAGGAGGCCTGCTTCTCCCTGTCTCACTCCCCCTGCTTGTATTCCCTCTCTAGCTGTGTTTCTCTCTGTCAAATAAATAAAATTAAAAAAAAAAAAAAAAAAAAAGAAAGAAACCCATATTCCTGCTGGTAGACCTGGGAGAAAAACAGGAAATGCTAGTTGCTTTCCTGAGTAGTTTGGCACCGGGCTACCTAAGGACACATTAATTCTTAAATTTCTCATCCATCTTTTCTGATTTCCTTGTTTATCTTCAGCTTTCTTTAACATTCTATATTCTACTTATTTATCCTATCTATTGTGGGTCCCCTCCACCAGTATATCTATTCAATGGTGGAAGGACTTTATGTTGGATCACTGCTATGCTCCCAGAGCCTAGAAATTTGAGACATATTTATATTTCATTAGTTATTTGCTAAATAAAAAATTGAATGCATAATCTATAAGCTATAACCGTAAATTATCTGCCATAAAATTATATTTTAGAGTGGCCTTGGTGGCTCAGATGGTTAAGTGTCTGCCTTTGGCTCAGGTCATGATCCTGGAGTCCTATGATCCTGGATTCCCTAAGTCCAGCTCCCTGATCCATGGGAAGTCTCCTGCTTCCACTACCGTGTATCTCACTCATGCTCGCTCGCTCTCTCAAATAAATAAATAAATAAATAAATAAACAAACAAAATCATATATATATATATATATATATATACATATATATATATATATATATATATGAAGGAGGCTGTCATTTCCAAAAGGAGTCATCACTTTAGCCACATTACATTAAGAATATTCTTAAATTTTTGCATGAAAGCACTTGTTAAGGACTAAATCTTTAATTCTGATATTGCTATAACTGTCCCAAATCCTATTAAGCAGTCACACCTTAAGTGCAAACAAACCCAAATTCAAATCCCAGTAGCTCAGTTCACTAAAATTATAAATGTACTGACTATATAGATCACATACTGGATATGTAGACTTGGGAAATCTACTGATCTTGCCAAAACTCATTTCTAAATTGCAAAGTAGAGTATATAGAGACATCTAGTGTTTATCCATGCCAATTTTTTTTTTTCATTTTGGTAGTAGATGATTTTTTCACCCCTACAGTGGAGCAGGACCATATAACTAGTCTCATCAATTGTTTATGACCATAAGTTGCTCCGGCAGCCAAGGAGTCCCCCTGTTTAAGATCCTGTAGCATAAGAGAGCAAAGTCTCCCAGTCAGGGCCCCTGGGTCCTGGATAGCCGGGCTTTTTACTCCACTGACTTATGCTGAGAGATAAAAATCTGCATAATAAGCCAGTGGGAGTTGGGTTTAATTTGTTATTGAAACATAATAAAAACCATGAATAATCTATGAGAATGGTATTTACCTCATAAGATTATTGAATAAGTATCTACTAGATGTAAAGCAATAGGCTTGGTGCTTGTACAACTCTTTTAAAAGTTTGTGATTTATATTTTTACTATGATTATTTACCATTGTTATTATTTCCCCTTTATTCACTTAATCATTTTAAAGTCATCTCAAGAAGATATACAAAGAGGGAACAAATGAGATTAAATGAGTAAAAGAAACTCTAAAAAGCTGAACGTAGAAGTTAAACTGGTTATAACATTCATGACAAAGATGATATAGAGAAGTTAACTGCTACATCCACAATATTATCTTAAATTTCATTACATTAGACAAGGCTTCCAAAATGTGTGAATGGTAAGAAAGAAGAAATAGAAGTAAACAATATATGAAGATATCCTTATCCAAAGAAAAACTCATTTTATTGGCTTTAGTTAAAGCAGTTACATGGAAATGAAGAAAACTACATTGTCCTCTCACCAACACATAGGATACAGGTTAGAGATAAAAATATGTTATTCGACTTTGTGGAAATAGAGAAGCTTATTCTAAACTTTGTACAGAAAGGCACAAGCTCTAGAATATATTAAAACAATCTTGAAATGGAAGAATGAAGTGACAGGAATCATTGTATTCAATAACTATGGTTCACAATAGAGCTACACTAGTCAAAATGGTGTAGTATTGGCAAAGGGGTAGATACAAATTAAAGAAAGATTAATGAAACAGAAACAGAATACAAAACTGAGAATACATGTACACAAATGTGCCCAAATGATTTTTGACAAAAATGCAAAAACAATTCAACAGAGAAAGATGAGTCTTTTCATAAATGATGCTGATGCCATTGCACATTCATAGGCTGAATTAAATAGTTAATCTAAAGTTCACATTGTATCTAAAAATTAATTCAAAATGAATCATAGACTTAAATGTAAAATGTTAACACTATAATATTTTTAGAAAAAAAATCATACAGAAAAACTTCATAATCTAGGGCTAGGCAAAAGGATCTTAGACCTGACATCAAAAACATGGTAGAAAAGAAAAAAAAACAAACAAACATAAAGTTGTACCTAGACAGATTTTTAAAAATTTGCTTTGTGAAAGGCCCTGTCTTTTTATTATTTAAATTCCAGTGAGTTAACATACTAAGATTATATTACTAATGTAATATTAACTTCAGGCCTATAATATAGTTATTCAGCACTTTCCATACCTCCCCTGCTCATCTCGATCAGCTATTTCACCCATCTCCCCGACCCCCAACACCACCCTCTTCACCTCTGGTGACCATCAGATTTGTTGCTCTCTACAGTTAAGAATCTGCTTCTTGGTTTGCCTCTCTCTTTTTTTTTCTCCTCTTCTCTCTTGTTTTGATTCTTAAAGTCCACATATGAGTGAAATTATATGACAATTCTCTTTCTCTGACTTATTTCACTCAGCATAATACTCTCTAGCTCCATCCATGTCTTTGTAAATGGCAAGATTTCATTCTTTTTATGACTATGTAATATTTCTCTGTGTGTGTGTGTGTGTGTGTATACCATCACTTCTTTATCCATTCGTCAATCAATGCATACTTGGGCTATTCTCATAATTTGGCTATTGTAGATAATGCTGCTATAAATATTGGAGTACATGTATCCCCTTGAATTAGTATTTTTATATTCCTTGGTTAAATAGTAGTATAATTGCTGGATCATACAGTGGTTCTATTTTTAACTCTCTGAGGAACCTCTATACTGCTTTCCAGAGTAGCTGACCCATTGATATTTTCACCAACAGTCCAAGAGGGTTCCCCTTTTTTCACATAACTCACCAGTTCCTCTTGTTTCCTGTGTTGTTGATGTTAGCCAGTCTGACAGGAGTGAGGTGATAATCTCAGTGTAGTTTTGATTTGTATTTCCCAGATGATAAGTGTTGATGAATATCTTTTCATGTGTCTGTTGGCCTTCTGTATGTCTTCTTCGGAAAAAATGTCTATTCATGTCTTCTACCCATTTTTATTGTATTATTTGGGTTTTGGGTGTTGAGTTTTAGAAGTTCTTTTTATTTTGGATACTAACTCTTTATCAGATATGTCTTTTGCAGATATCCCATTCTTTAGATTGCCTTTTAGTATTGTCGATTGTTGCCTTCACTGTGCAGAAGATTTTCATTTTGATGTAGTTGAAGTAGTTTATTTTTTATTTCTGTTTTCCTGGCCTTAGGAGTCCTATCTAGAAAAGAGTTGCTACAACCAATGTCAGAGAAAGCACTGCCTGTGCTTTCAACCTTCAAGGACTTTTATAGTTTCAAGTCTCACATTGAGGTCTATACGTTTTTAGTTTATTTGTGTTTCTGGTGAAAGATAATAGTCTCATTTCATTATTTTGCATGTTGCTATCCAGTTTTCCCAACACCATTTGTTGAAAGAGATGTCTTTTTCCCATTGGATATTCTTTCTGGCTTTGTTGGAAGATTAATTGACCATATAATTGTGGATTTGTTTCTGAGTTTTCTATCCTGTTCCATTGATCTGTGTGTCTATTTTTATGCCAGTACTGTACTGTTTTGATTACTACAGCTTTGTAATGTAACTTGAAGTCTGGAATGTGATGCTTCCAGCTTTGCTTGTCTTTCTCAAGATTGCTTTGGCTATTCAGAGTCTTTTGTGGTTCCATATAAATTTTAGGATTGATTGGCCTAGTTCTATGAAAAATGCTGTTGGTATATTGGTAGGGATTACATTAAATGTGTACATTACTTTGAGTAGTATAGATAGTTTAACAATATTTGTTCTTTCATTCCATGAGCATGGAATGTTTTTCCCTTTCTTTATTTTGTCTTCAGTTTCTTTCTTCAATGTTTTACAGTTTTCAGAGTACAGGTCTTTCACCTCCTTGGTTAGGTTTATTCCTAGGTATCTTATTGCTTTTGGTACAATTGTAAATGGAATTGGTTCCTTAATTTATCTTTCTGCTGCTTCATTTCTGGTGTATAAAAATACGACTGATTTCTGTATGTTGATTGGGTTTTACTGAACTTTACTGAATTTACCAGTTCTAGCAGTTTTTGGTAGAGCCTTTCAGGTTTTCTACATAGAGTATCATGTCATCTTCAAATAGTGAAAATTTTACTTCTTCTTCATCAATTTGGTTCCTTTCATTTCCTTTTGTCTGATTACTTCAGCTAGGACTTCCAGTACTATGTTGAATAAAGGTGGTGGGAGTAGGGGCACTTGGGTGGCTCAGTCAGTTAAGTGTGCAAGTCTTAAATTTTGGCTGAGGTCATGATCTCAGGGTACTGAGATTGAGCCCTGTGTCAGGCTCCCCACTCATTGGGGAGTCTGCAGAAAATTTTCTCCCTCTACTCCTCTTCCTGTTGCTTATGCTGTCTCTCAAATAAATAAAGAAAAAAATCTTAAATAAAGTGTTGAGAGTAGACATCCCTGTCTTATTCCTGGCTGTAGAGGAAAGGGTCTCAGTTTTTCCCCATTTAGGATGATGGGGTTTTTTAATATATGGCCTTAATTATGTTGAGGTCTATTCCCTCTAAACCTACTTTGTTGAGGGTTTTTATCATGAATGGATGTTGTACACTGTCAAATGCTTTTCTGCATCTATTAAAATGATCATATGACTATCCTTTCTCTTATTAATGTGATGTATCTCCTTGACCAAAATTCCAATATTGAATCACCCTTGCAATCTTGGAATAAATCCCACCTGAACTTGGTCAATTATTTTTTTAATGTATTGTTTAATTCAGTTTGCTAGCATTTTTTTTTGAAGATTTTTACATTTATGTTCATCAGAGATATTTGCCTGCAGTTCTCTTTTTTTGGGTGGTGTCTTTATTTGCTTTTGTATCAGGGTAATGCTGGCCTCAAAAAATAAATTTGGAAGTTTTCCTTCCTTTTTGTTTTTGTTTTTTAATTGTTTGGAAAAAAATACGTTTTAACTCTTCTTTAAATATTTGATAGAATTTGCCTGTGATTCAATCTGGTCCCAGACTTTTGTTTTTTGGTTACTGATTCAATTTCTTTGCTGGTTATTGGTCTGTTCAAATTTTCTATTCCTGTTTCAGTTTTGGTAGTTTGTATGTTTCTAGAAATTTATCTTTTTCTTCTACATTGCCCAATTTGTTGGGATATAGTTTTTTAAAATTTTCTCTTATAATTGTTTTTATTTCTGTTGTTATTTCTCTTCTCTCATTTATGATTTTATATATTTGGGTCCTTTCTCTTTTCTTTTTGGTAAGTCTGGCTAAAGGTTCATCAGTTTTATTCATTTTTTTTTTTTTCAAAGAACCAGCTCCTGGTCTCATTGATCTGTTCTATTGTTTTGTTTTTGTTTTTGTTTTTTTAAGATTCTACATAATTTATTTCTGCTCTAATCGTTTTTTTAAGATTTATTTATTTGAGAATAAGAGAAAAAGAGAGGGTGTGTGCTTGTGGGGAGGAGCAGACAGAGAGGGGGGGGAACAGAGAGAGTGAGCGAAGCAGACTGCCTGCTGCCCAGTGTGGGTGCTGCTGGGGGGATCAATCCCAGGAGCCTAAAACCACAATCTGAGCCCACATCAAGAGTCAGCTTCTTAATCTACTGAGCCACCAAGGCGCCCCTCTATTTTATTCTTTATTCTTCATTTCCTTCAGCTGGCTTTAGACTTCATTTGTTTTTCTTTTTCTAGCTCATTCAGGTGTAAGTTTAGGTTGTTTGAGATTTTTCTTGCTTCTTGAGATAGGCCTATATATACTTTCCTCTTAGGACCACCTTTGCGTCATCCCAAATGTTTTGGACCATTGTGTTTTCATTTCCATTTATTTCCATGTTTTTTTTTTTAAATTTCTTCTTTGATTTCCTAGTTGACTCATTCATTGATTAGTACCCTGTTGTCTAACCTGCATATTAAGTTGATGGCTATTTAAGTTTGAACCCATTCTTTTCTCCTCACCTGTGTACATTGTAGGTATATGTTATTATATTTAATACACTTTTTTGAGAGTTTCGTGACTGATTTTTTACATAAATATTCATTTTTTGTGCTTTTGTGTTTCCTACCTTTATACTTTAACTTTTGGTTTCTCCTTTCCCCTCAAAGAGTCCTCTTTAATATTTCTTGCAGGGCTGGTTTAGTAGTCTTAAACTCCTTTAGTTTTTGTTTGTCTGAGAGGCTCTTTATGTCTCTTTCTATTCTGAATCATAGCCTGCTCGATGGAGCATTCTTGACTGTGAACTTTTCCCATTCAGTTCCTCAAATATATCATGCCACTGCTTTCTGGCTTGAAGAATTTCTGTTAAAAAATCTCCTGCTAGCCTTATGA
Source organism: Spilogale gracilis (assembly GCA_004023965.1). Lineage (NCBI taxonomy): Eukaryota > Metazoa > Chordata > Mammalia > Carnivora > Mephitidae > Spilogale > Spilogale gracilis. The sequence goes on along the minus strand of PITA01005253.1, from coordinate 78,630 downwards.
GTTTCCCCTTACTGACTTCTTTTGTCTTGCTGCTTTTAAGATTTTTTCTTTATTACTGTATTTTGAAAACTATATGTCTTGGTGTCAGTCTGCTTTTGTTGATTTTGATGGAAGTTTTCTATGCCTCCTAGATCTGATGTCTTTTTCCTTCCCCAGATTAGGGAAGTTTTCAGCTGTTTCCACAAATAAATTTTCTGCCCCTTTATCTCTCTCTTCTTCTTCTGGGACTCCTCTATTATGCATCTTATTATATTTGATGGTGTCAGTGTGTACCTTAAGTCTTTTCTCATCTTACACAATTTTTCCTCCTCTTTTGTTCAGCTCCATCATTTCCCATTACTTCTGCTCCTTTCAGCTTTCTGTTCATTGCATTAAGAGTGATTCTAGTCTCATTTATTCTCCTCTTTATCACTGATTGATTCTTTCTTAGCTCTTCTATCTCTGTGGTAAGAGTCTCACTGGTGTCTTCTATCCTTTTCTCAAGTCCAGTGAGTATCCTTTTGATCATCGCTTTAAATTCTCCATCAGGCATGGTATTTATATCTGCTTCACTTAGATTTCTGGCTGTGGCCTTTTCTTGTTCTTTACTTTGGGATAAATTTCTCTGTTTTCTCATTTTGTCTAAGTCTCTGCCTGCTTCTCTGTGTTAGAAAAGCTAGTTATGTCTCCAGCTCCTTTGTTCCCAGAAAGGTCGAAGACTGCCTCTCAGGGACACACTCTGAGCAGAGCAAATAATCTCCCTGTGTATGCCTCCCGAGCTCTTCAGATTTCACAGTCTGTGCCTGTGGGGTTTTTTGCCTTCTGTGCAGGAGCAGCACATTGCCCTCCAGGCTCTATCCCAGCCAAACCTACTGACCTTTAAAATTCCAGACTTTAAGTTCTGATAGTTGCAAGAACTCACAAAATTCAGCCCCGCTTAACGCGAGTGGCTATGAGGAAATGTTTCCTTGTACATTCTCCTTTGTGCTCCCCTCTGTCTTACCTTTCTCTGTGGCTCCCTCCCTTCCACAGCAGCCAGGATCCTTTTTCCCCCTAATCCATGTCTCTGCACTTTCTACCTTCTTTGCTATGTCATCTTCTCTCCCTTTAATTGTGGAATTTGATCTGTGAGTCTCAAGGCCAATTTCTGAGGTGTTTAGGATGATTTGACAGTTATCTAGTTGCATTTGTGGGGTGAGATAAGCCTAGGGCCTTCCATTAGTAGGAATGAACTACTGATATAGGTGGCAACCTAGATAAATTTCTTAGAATTATGCTGAGTGAAAAATGCCAATTTCAAAAGGTTATACACTGTATTATTCTTTATATAAAATTCTTTTTGAATGACAAAATTAAGGGCAAGCAGATCAGTGGTTGTCAGTGATTAAGAATGTTTGGGGGTAATGGGAGGGATGTGAGTCACATAGCCGAAGAGCAACATGAAGAATCCTTTTGGTGTTGGAACTGGTCCATATTCGACAGTGGTGGCTTATACCATAACTACAAATGTGACAAAATGGAATAGGGATACACACACATGCACACACACACACATATATATACACACAAGAAAAACTAAAACAGGGTATCTAAAGACTAGTAGATTGTATCAATGTCAGTATCTTGGTTATAATATTTTACTAGTTTTTCAAGATGTTATCTTTAGGGGAAACTGAGTAAAAGGACATAAACTTATTTCTGACAACTGTATGCAACTTTAATAATCTCAAAATTAAAAGTTTAATTAAAAAATGTTACTCAAAAGCATAAGGATAATGTTTTGTGTCACTAGTATAGAAAACTAGGGAAAAAGCAATAGTTTTAAGATTCTGAAGGAAAATAACCTTGAATCTAAAATTTATTATTTGAATTCTCACTGAAATGTGAGGACAAAATAATAACATTCTCATTAAATGCTAAGAAAGATAATCATTCATTAGCCTATTCTGGAAAAAAAAAATGACAATAACCTAAAAATCTCTTTTAGCAAAATGAGAACGGACTCCAAGAAAGGAAAGCATGCTATATGACAAATAAAAAACTAATTATAACACAATAGCAATTATAGTGAAAATTATAATTGCACATATTAGAAAAATATTCCTTAAAGATAAAGGTATTAGATTAAAATAGATTAGATTAAGTTGATTCTTTATTTGACAAGTATGTTTAAATGAGCTTTTTAAAGTTTTTAAATCAGCTTCTAAAATAACTGAAATGGGATAGAAAGTATATCAAGACCATTAAAGGAACCAAAAGAGCAGAAAATTCCAACAATTGAGCAGAAATCTGAAATGAAAGGAAAAATATTAAAGTATAACAAATAGAGAATAAGTAAATATTAATGAGACCAATGTTATCACTAATTAATAAATGTGAAAGTATCAAATTACCATATAAAATAACAGATTACTAAACAGGATTAAATATTCAGTTGCATTCCCTTTACAATTAAATCAGAAGGCTTTAATAAAGTCAAGAAAAAATGGAACTGAAACAGAAAAATTAAAAGAAGCCATTAGAAAACAAATGATTTACTAAAGAAAAAATAAGAATGGATAGTAAGCATAAGTGATATTTAACTCCATCTGCTAAATTAAGTAATGTTTACTTTTTTCACATTAGGTTACAATTTAAAAAAAATAGTATTTGATATTGACAAAAGTATTGAAAACTAGCTCTCTAGTAAATCGCTATGAAATAAAATCTTAAGAGGTGTGAATATTAACATATAAAAGTCTCTGTGAAAATTGCAGTTTAAAAAAGAAAACTTTTATGACATATTTAACCTGTTTTCCAAACTTGTTTGACCACAAACCCTTTTGCTAAGACATGTTAACATCCTGTAAAACAGTGCCTTACATGGTGCCTTAGTCAATGGATTACTTAAGGAATACAGTTTCACAGGTCTACCTACCCCAGAACAAGTGTCCATTTAAAAGGAATAATGAAACAACCAAGTCACTTGAAAGAGAGTGAAAGGGTTTTATTTTTAATTTAAATTTATTTTTTCAGTGTTCCAAGATTCATTGCCCATGCCCCACACCCAGTGCTCCATGCGAAAGGTGCCCTCAGTACCCACCACCAGGCTCTCCCATCCCCCCACCCTCTCCCTCCAAGTCCCTCAGTTTGTTTCTGTGTCCGAAGTCTCTCATGTTTTGTTTCTCTCCCTGAATTACCCTACTTCCCATTTCCTTTCCTTCTCCTACTTCTTCTATATTACCCCTTATGCACCACAAGTAAGTGACCATGTGATACTTGACTTTTTCTACTTGGCTTATTTCACTCAGCATAATCTCTTCCAATCCAGTCCATGTTGCTACAAAAGTTGGATATTCATCCTTTCTGATGGAAGCGTACTATGCCCTTGTATATATGTACCACATCTTCTTTATCCATTCATTTGTTGAAGGGCACCTTGGCTCTTTCCACAGTTTGGCGATTGTGGCCATTGCTGCTATGAACATTGGGGTACATATGGCCCTTCTTTTCACTACATTTGTATCTTTGGGGTAAATGCCCAGTAGTGCAATTGCAGGGTCATAGGGTAGCTCTATTTTTAATTTTTTAAGGAATCTCCATACTGTTCTCCAAAGCGGTTGCACCAACTTGCATTCCCACCAACAGTGTAAGAGGGTTCCCCTTTCTCTGAAGCCTCTCCAACACTTGTTGTTTCTTGTCTTGTAAATTTTGGCCATTCTGACTGGTGTAAGGTGGTATCTCAGTGTGGTTTTGATTTGAATTTCCCTGATAGCTAGTGATGATGAATATTTTTTCATGTGTCTGTTAGTCATTTGTATATCTTCTATGGAAAAGTGCCTCTTCATGTCTCTTGCCCATTTTTTGATGTGCTCATCTTCTTTTTGGATGTTGAGTTTGAGTAGTTCTTTATAGATTTTGGATATCAGTCCTTTGTGTGTAGTGTCATTTGCAAATATCCTCTCCCATTCTGTGGGTTGCCTCTTTGTTTTGTTGAATGTTTCCTTTGCTGTGCAGAAGCCTTTTATTTTGATGAAGTCCCAAAAGTTCATTTTTGCTTTTGTCTCCTTTGCCTTTGGAGACGTGTCTTGAAAGAAGTTTCTGTGGCCGATGTCAAAGAGGTTACCGCCTATGTTCTTTTCCAGGATTTTGATGGATTCCTGCCTCACATTGAGGTCTCTCATCCATTTCGAGTTTGCCTTTGTGTGTGGTGTAAGAGAATGGTCTAGTTTCATTCTTCTATAGGTAGCTGTCCAATTTTCCCAGCACCATTTATTGAAGAGACTGTCTTTTTTCCAGTGGATATTTTTTCCTGCTTTGTCGAACATGATTTAATTAACCATAGCTTTGTGGGTCCATATCTGGACTCTCTGAGAGTGAAGGGTTTTTATATTAAGATTCATAGCTCCTAATACAGACTGTGCATGTCAGCACTTATTTTCAATAATTAACAAATTAGCACTTTGTTATTGTATCTGTTATTTGTTGTTTGTTTTTTGTTGTTATTTGTTGTATATTGTTATTTGTAATTAACAAAAAAATTAACAAGCAAAAAGAAATGCTTGACATAGGATACCCAGAATTAATGCATATTCAGTCTTCAGTTTCTTTGAAAACCATTGTTGCTTGTTTTTCCAAGTATAGAAATTATTTTCCTGGTTAAATTTTAGATAAGCATTAATATTTGCCACTTTTACAGGCTATTAGTGGAAATATTTTTCTTAATTCTTTAGTTAAGATTCTCACAGTTTTCAGGCAATTGTCATGAAAAAAATTGCTGTCCATGTACTATCAACATGAACCATATCATGTTAGAATGTAAAAATATACTGACTTTTCATAAGAATTTATGTATGATAGCATTTATGTATGATTTTTAGATGAAACAAATTTAGAATTATTTGCCAATTTGATCACAGAATAAATATGCTATTACAGGGTATGTCAATATAAGGTAAGTTGAAAAAGCCATTCCTTGCTATAAACAATGTCATTTTGAGCTCATCACAAATATGATCATATGTACATTTTACTGTTACAGAGAGCTGATCTCATGTAAACGCAGAAAACCCCATCTCCTATACCTAGTCTGTTTCCAGAAACCTTGTCGATATGTTTCCATTCCTCAGACAGAGCTGACATTGACTCAGTAGAGCAGGATTGCACTTTTCCTCCCTTTGGATGCTTGGCTTATGGTCCAAATATTTATGCCCTGCTCCCAAATTGACAGCTTGAAATCCTATTGTTGATGAGGTGGTAGTAGGTGTAGGGTCATTCGGGAGGAGGTCATGAGGGTGGAGCCTTCATGAATGAGATTAGTGCCTAATAAAGGAGTCTCCAGAGAGCTCCCTTGCCCCTTTCACCATGGTGAAGGTGCCATTGGGAACCAGGCAGAGGGTTTTCACTTGACCATGCTGACACCCTGATCTCCAACATCCAACCTCCAGAACTGTGAGAAAGAAATTTCTGTTATTTACAAGTTACCCAGTCTGTGGCATTTTGTTACCGCATAGCTCTGTGCACCACCAGGATCCCCAACACAAAATAAAGAGACTACCCATCCTCCCTTTCATGGACCTCCTCCAGCAGGCTTTTTAGCAAGGTTTATCCTGATAGTAGACCTGTGACTTTCATTTTACCAATTTTCACTTAGCTAACCTGAAGCAGGGAGAAGTAGCACCAAGTGGGGCTTGTGGCAGAACCTGCAGCTCTAGAGATAGCTGCATTTACCCAGCACCCTCAGTCCAAATCAGTTGGGTGACTGCTTGGATGACTTAAAGTAAGATTCATTTCACTCACTATTCTCTACTCCTAGTCCTACATAGAATATTTTCAATTTTAAGCATAATATTTAATTTGGAGCAGCAATGGCTCCAGCATTTCTGTTGTGAAGGGCACTAGGGTCCTAATGTGGTTAGGAGGGATGGGCCAGGCAAGATAGAACAGCTAAGTAATTTATGTAGATTTCCCCCCGCTATAATAACATACTTATCTGAGGATGAGATGGAGATCCTGAAGGAGTAAAGATTATCATCAGTCCTTTTGGCACCAGTTAGCTTTAAAAAGGAAACTGCTTTTCTTCTGCCATTTTTCTGCAGTACTGTGCTGCATTGCTTGCCTCATTTTGACATGAGGTTCAGTTTGTTGTTGAGTATCTTTAATTCTATTTTGGCATGAGGTCATTGTGTAGTTCTGCAGACAAAGTTGAGGTTGGATCTGGCCAAATCCAGTGTTTCTTGTGTTCTCAACACCCTCTCCCATTGTATTATCTTTCGGTTCTTTTTTAAAGATGCAGAGAAAAATATAAAAATTGTTTATCTGTTAATCCCTGAAGATGCTTTGTCCTTCCACATTTGTTTACTTGTCTTGATTTTAAATCCCTGGACAGGGGAAGTAACAGTGTGGTGTTGTCAAGAAGGAGAAGAGGAGTTGCCCTTTTTCTTTTATAATTGAAATAAAATTGATATATAATATCAGGTAAGTGTAAGGCATGCAGTCTATTGATTTGATACATTTATCTATTGCAATAATCTTACCTCAGTAATGCCAGCTAACACCTGTATTGGATCACACAGTTATTTCTTTTTTGCGGTGGGAACAATTTAGATCCGGGGTGTTGGCAACTTTGGAGTTTACAATATAATATTATTGTCTATATAATCATTGTGTTCTGCATTAGATCTCCAGGACTTATCTATCTACTAGTTCTGAGTTTGTACCCTTAAACAACATCTCCCCAGTTCTCCCATTCTCTCAGCCCCAGGTAACCACCCTTCTACACTCTGTTCTTACCAGATCACACATATATAAATGGTATCAAGAGTTGTCCCTCTTAATTGTTTTTTATGGGCTTGTTTGGTTCTCAGTGGAATGCCCTGAGCTGGTTGGAGAGCTGGGGAGGAATGGTTGAAGAGGGGTTCTCTCGGGTTTGCTCATGCATAGTGAATTCATAATGTTAAATAGAGCTCATCACCTATAGGCTGACATACTCTGGCTTAATGTCATTCCACTGATTCTGCCTGCTGTTTCAAGAGGATCTGTGCAGAGCTATCATTATATTTATGATAGACTGCTCAACGTGGCTTAGAGATAATAAACTTTACTGGAGAGCCAAGGGGAGTGGTTTGTCCCTCGAAATCCGCTCTTTCAAAGTTTTGCTGGGTTTTATTGGAGAGTCCCAGAGTTGGAACTTGTTCCTCCAGATAAAATCTTGCTCTAAATAACTAGCCAATAATGTGAGGTTAGAGATGAATGACAGGTTGTAATGAGAACATTTGTTTGCTCAGCCACTAGATTTTTTTTTTTTTTGCTTAAGAAAGAAACTAAAACTAAATTATTCATGTAAGATTACTGATTCCCACACTATTGATTATAATCATCATTATCAATTTGCTCCACCTCCAACCATCCCAAAAGGTTATTACTTACAGCTTGTGGTGTTATTTGCTGCCAGGATTGTATTTTTAAAAATAAGTATAAATAGTGGGAAGACATTTTTAGCATGCCAGAGAATTCATTTCCTCTTGAAAATAATATAAGCTGCCTCTGTGCTTTTTAATTAATCAGATACCAAGAGTTGATCCCAAAATTTCAAATAGGATCAAATGAGTGGCAAATGATAAGCCTGAAATAATTGCATAGAGTAAAGGGAGAAAGTTATTAGAATGAGTCTCTATGATTCAAGACCAATGTCAGAGTACTCAAATATTGATAATTTTATTTGGCAAAAGACTAAAATTAAATGATATATCCATTAATTGGACTATAAGATAACAATCTCTTTTATTATAAATTCAGGCTCTGGATATAAAGAGAAAAATATGACATATGGCAAGCTACAAAAATCATTTATCATTTATTAGCAATTAGGAGACTTTTAGTTAAATATTAAGGAATTCCCGGGGCACCTGGGTGGCTCAGTCATTGGGCATCTGCCTTTGGCTCAAGTCATGATCCCAGAGTCTCAGGGTCGAGCCCCGCATCGGGCTGCCTCCTCGGCGGGAGGCCTGCTTCTCCCTCTCTCTTCCCCCTGCTTGTGTTCCCTCTTCTGCTGTGTTTCTCTCTTTCAAATAAATAAAATCTTAAAAAATTAATAAATGAATAAATACATAAATATATGAATATTAAGGAATTTCCTTGAAGAGTTCTTTTTCCCTTCAGAATGCTGAGAAAGTTCCATTTATCCAATTTCAATAGGAAGGTTAACATCAAGCTATGAAATATATCAGCTATTCAATCTGCAGAAGGAGCAACTAGAAAAAAGCACTATTATATCATACAACAAAAAATATGCTCTGTGCTATATACAAAAGGAGTAGTAAAGGATTATTTCCTTCTTTTAAAATAAAATGCTAGTTTTGAGAAGCTGTCTACTCTGAGTCACACAAACAACTAGAATATTAACAACTTACAATTCCAGGTCATCCTGGAGCACGGTCCATAGCAGTCAATGTCAGGTTCCCACAACTCACTCTAATATTTGTGACCAGTATTTTCCTGTCCAAGGCAAAACTGTAGTGATCCCAGCCAGCGATGATTTAGAAAGACAATGAAAACAGAACCCCAGGAAACTCAATAGCACCAAGGCATTATTCAACCCCAGTTTATGCTTCTGAGTCGGGGGCACAGGCTAAGTTATGGTAGTCGTACTGATTTCTGTGCTTCCGCACCTGAAGAATCACAGTAACACTACTACCCTTCCTTGAGTCTTAACCGTAATCTTATTATTACAGTTTTCCCATTTATGTATTCATCTCCCCCCTCCACCCCCAACCCTGGTTTCCTAATGTCTACATGTTTTTTTTAAAATTTTAGTTAACAAACAGCATTTGGCATATAATATAACTAATACAGCCTCCTTGAGTTCAAATTACCCACCTTAAATGATGCAGACCTTTTATTTTTATAAAGATTTTATTCATTTGTTTGTTTGTTTAGAGGAAGTAAGTGAGGGGAGGGGCAGAGGGAGAGGAAGAGAGAATCTGTAGCAGACTGTGAACTGAGCATGGAGTTCGGGGTGGGGCTCAATCTCATGACCCAGCGATCATGGCCTGAGCTGAAACCAAGAGTGGGACACTTAACCGACTGAGCCACCCAGGCGCCCCTAGGATATAGACTTTTTAAATAAATTAACTGAAGTTGTTTCTCTATTTCTTTTCTGTGCCTTATCACAGGCGTGGGCCCAAACACATGGAAACACACACTTGACATCCACTTTTTATATCACTGGTACACTTTGGATTTAATTACTTATACTCACTTAGTTCCGGCCTAAAGAAAGAAATACAATTTGAAGTGCTTAACAGACTACTGTCACCAACCTGGCAAGCCGCCTCCCATCATTTAGCATTCCTGTAGCACTTTGGATTTGCTAAGTGCTTTATAATAATTTTTATTCTCTTGACTATTATACTTTGGATGAGTAACAATATTTCAAATGTACTTCATTATCTTCTGCTTACTTCTATACATCACTGGGAGGAGAAATGAGATCTAGTGGGCTGTGCTTGCACAGTATTAGTTTGAGACTTTAATTCAGAGTATTAATATTTTAACCAAGTGAAAAATTTTGGAATAAATAGAATAATGTGAATTAAATCACCACTGCTTTCCTATAATTTAGATTTATGAGTAGGCATATAAAACTCCTGAGCCTTCTCCAGGGTACTCAACTTTCTAAAGCTAACTTTCTGCTGAATCAGACTTGTCAGTAAATCACTGATTCACTGATAATTTTTCAGGTTCAATGACAGTTTTCTTCTTTTATATCACATTTTGGGCTCTAGGTCCCTTAAGTTAATCATATTTCATTTTCAGCTAAAGAAAAATAACCTGGGTATATAGAGTGTACATTTAGATTTTTCTGGGCTTTCATTAAGTATACTGTTTCAAAAATATATCGGTTCTAAGTCATGATGCCTTTAACATTTTCCAGTATCCTTTGCTTATATATACCCAGATTATATATCAATATACCTCAGGAATTCAGAAGTAGCAAGTGACACATTATTATAAACTGAAACTGCAAATCAACAACCAATATTGATTGCCATTTGTACAATACAGTCTTATTCACCATGAATCTCAGTCATAAACCATTCAAGCTGTGCATACTAAATCAGTTAGTATTAGCCACACATTGATTTATCACCTGCCTTAATTCTATTCTATGATCTTGGATTTCATTGCTCATTTAAATTTCAACAGTAATTTCATATCCAGTATTCACTTCAAGAACCTACCCCAGCTGTTGTAATCCATGGATGTCTCCAGGAACATATAATGAAAAACTAATGGGAAGACTAGGCTTGAGTCCTGGCTTAAGTGTTTCCTGCCCTATGACACTAGGCACGCGATCTGCTTCATTTAGACTCCTGATTTGTAGAAGTGGATGCTGATTATACTTGCTTCTCGAGTGTACAATTTTCCAAAATGAAATAATTCAAAAAAATCATTAAAACATTATAGCACATAAATTGTTTTTAAATTTTCACAAATTTTTTTCATTATTACACTTAGAGTCTGTGCATATCTCCTAGCAATTGAGTGACACATTGTATCCTGTTTGTCTTACCTCCTAAAATAGATAACAAGCTTTGTGAAGCTAAATAACATGAAGACTGATCTTATGATCTTCTGCACAGCTCGTCATATAGTCTACAGATTGTCATACAATTGCTACAGATAGTCATATAATCTGTAGCAATTCCATGTTGAGTAAAATTTGATGATAGATTCTTTCTCTTATTCATTAGATAACTGAACAGTTATCTAGTTTAGATGACTTGATTAACATATGATTTTAACTTGATGGGATTTATTTGATATTTCATTACCTCTTTTCTTCAAAAATGATTAAGACATTTGTGCTATTTTAGAGAGTTTCTTTCTGAAACAAAACATTGGAAGAGTAAATAAAACAACCACACTCTTTTGTGATGGAAATGAAACCTTATTTGTGGATAAAGCAGGAATAAGTATCATTAAAGAGAAGATTATATGCACTGAGAAAAACTGAAACTGAGTAAGAGTTAGCCAAGAAAGCAAATAGAGGAATTTGAAAATGGTCTGATCAGGACAATCCCACACTGAGAACAATTGAAAAGCTGTGGAAGGGCACCTGGGTGGCTCAGTTGGTTAAGCAACTGCCTTCGGCTCAGGTCATGATCCTGGAGACCCGGGATCGAGCCCCACATCAGGCTCCCTGCTCGGCAGGAGGCCTGCTTCTCCCTCTCTCAGTCCCTCTGCTTGTGTTCCCTCTCTGGCTGTGTTTCTCTCTATCAAATAAATAAAATCTTAAAAAAAAAATGAAAAGCTGTGGAAAACTCTGAGTTTTAGTGTCCATTCTACTTCCAAGGTTTTGCACAAGTAGGTTAAACTCTGATTACAAGTTTTGTCCTCTATAAAACGAGGGCATGATAAAACCTGGTACATAAAAGTAGTGACAAATCTTTATCAATTGTTAATTTTACCAAAAACAAGCTCTCTGGTTCTCTAACTTCTGAAAATTTTGTCTATACATTAGTCTTAGTAGGAATGTATTAGAATGATCAAATCTGAACAGGTCATTAACATAATTCAACAGATATGTAGGGTCTTGATTTTTTCTGTAATTAACTGAAAACTAAACCTTTATCTGTTACTTATGAAACATATTTTCTAAAAAATAATTTTATAGTATCAAATAAACTTGTAACAATCTGTAGCAATTCCATGTAATCAAGTGCAAAAATCTCTATTAAAGCTTTTTTAGATTACATCATTCCCCAAAATTAACTCAGAATCATGAACTTCTATGTAAAATGCAAAACTATAAAACTCAGAGTTTACATAGGAGAAAACCTAGATGACCTAGAGAATGGTGAGAACCTATTTAAATACAATTCAAACCCAGCTCATGAAAGAAACAATTGGTAAGTTAGACTTCATTGAAGTTAAAAACTTCTGCTTCATTAAAGATACTGCCAATAGAATGAGGAGATAAGCTACAGACTGGGAGAAAATATTTCCAAAGATGTGTCTAATAAAAGACTGTTATCCCAAATATACAAAGAACTCTTAGAACAGTAAGAAAACAAAAGAAAAATCAATTTCAATATGAGCAAAATATTTGAACAGATACATCACCAAAGAAAACATATAGATAGCAAATAAACACATGACAAGAAGCTCAACATTGTATGTCATCAGGGATATGCATATTCAAACCATTAAAAATTAAAACAACATGCCTCTTACAATATGAAATCCAAAAAACTAATCAATAAATGCTGGTGAAGATGTGGGGCAAAAGGAACTCTCATTCATTGCTGATGGGAATGTAAAATTGTACACTTTGGAAGACAATTTACTGATTTCTTACAAAATTTAACATACTCTTATCATATAATCCAACAATTGCCCACCAGTTTACTCAAAGGAGTTGAAATCTTATGTATACACAAAACATTTGTTCCAACACATGAAGATTTATTCATAATTGACAAAACTTGGAAGCAACCAGATGTCCTTCAGTAAGTGAATAAATAGATAAACTTTGGTCCATCCAGACAACGGGATCTTCTTCAAAGCTTAAAAGGAAATGAGCTATGAAACCAAGTTTAATATAGGAAACTTGAATGCATATCACTAAGTGAAAAAACCCATTTGAAAAGGCTAAATACTATATGATTCCAACTCTGTGACATTCTGGAAAAGACAAAACTTATGGAGACAGTAAAAAGATCAGTGGATGTCAGGAGTTATGAGGGAAGAATAGGCTGAGCACAGAGTATTTTTAGGGCAATGAAGCTACTCTTTGTGACACTATAATGATGGATACATATTGTATACATTTATTCAAATCCATAAACTGTACAACACCAAGAGTGAACCCTGAGATCAACTATGGATCTGGGGTGATTACATTGTGTCAGTGAGGTCCTTCCTTGTTCATTGCCATCCACGCTGGAGGGGAATGTTGATTATGGGGCAGGCTGCAGATGTACAGAGGCGGAGGGTAAATTGGAATGCTCCATGTTTACCACCCAGTTTTGCTATAACCTTAAAACTGCCTAAGAAATAAAGTTCGTTGAAAAACAGTTTTTTAAGACATATAGAGAGGCACAAATAAGCATAAATTATTAATGACTTTCAAGACAATTGCTAGACTGGTTTTGCTAAAATTTAAACATTTGAGCTTGTCACATGAAAGAGACAAAACCAGTGAGGTCATGGAGGTTCTACATGGCCCTTCCGGTTTCTGTCCGTGAACCTGACACTTATTTCTTCAACCCCGCTTTGTTCAATCTTTATGCCCAATGTTGTTGCTGTTTGCAGGCTTTCTAAATATTGATTTTCAAATTCCTTATTTCAATACCCATCCAAACCTAATTCCAATTCATGTAACTCCATTTCTTATTCTTCTGTTTGTGGTTCCTGGCTGTATTTTGTCTGTCTGTGTTTAACTCAGAAATAAAAATCCTGGCCCCTTCCCTTCACATAAACTAGAGGATGGCAAATGTATTATTTAGATGGTGTTCATCTATTTTCTCAAAAAGGTTAAATTTAAGCCTTCCAGGTTAGGTTCCATTTTCAAAAATAGCACTTTTATAGTTAATTAAAAATAAAATAATAATTAATAATGCTAAAATAGATTGCAAAGCTGTTTGGAAATTAGCTATTGTATCATTTACATTATATATCGATGTATGTCTAAAATAATTACAACCAACTAATAGAAACTATACCAGCAGCAAACACACACATTTCACAGACCCATGGGATTTTAGTTCCTGCCTTCTGTTGAGATCGGAGCAAGAGCTGATTTCTTTAAAAGCTAACTTTTGAAAAGATCTACTGGAAAAAAAATATAATGTAAGTATGATAAGCTTTGTGGGTTTTTTTGTTCTGAAAAATGACTTGTTTGCTTCATATACAGATTAAGAGGATTACTGTTTGATTCAGTTATCAAGAATTCTAAGCCTGCCAGTTTATCTTGGAGAACCACGAAACAGAGACTTATTCATGAATACACGCTGCATCTTCCTTTGTCAATAAGATAGTGATTGCTTATACAGTCATCTTGTGGAGCAATTTCTTTACAGCTCATTTTCATCATGCTTAATTAGGAGTAAGAATATGAAAGTTTTATGTTCCTAAACATGCCATATTTCAAGGATTTCTTCCCCCTATTTAAATACTAGAAAATAGAGATTGAGAAGCAGAAATTCTGCTGAGAAGCAGAAATCATGCTTGGATTTTACTTGCTCCTAAATGTGCTTCATAAAGTTTTTGAAGATAGTAGAAGACTTAAGCTGCACACAGCTGACAGTAACAGAAAACCACATCACAACCAGTTTCAGCATTGAGAAGACGCATTAACTCGTGTAGCAGGAAATTCTAACAATGGTTACAGGGTTCAGTGAGAGAAGACCTAAAGCTTAAACCGAGGGTTCTCTTCATCTTTCCACATGTGCAAGTGTGTCTGCTTGGCTCTCAGCTTAGTGTCTCATGGTTCCAGGATGGACACCAGAGTTCCAGTCATTTCCTGTTAACTTCACTACAGTTAGAAGGAGATGGAGTATATCTTCCTGTGTGTCTTGTTCTGAGGATAAGCATTTTGAGGGGAGAACTGACAGAATATGTCGCATTCCCATTTCTAAAATCAGTCACTGGCAAGGGAAATTGAATTGTCATAACTGACTTAGGAACATAAGTGAAGAGTGTGGATGTAGAAATAAGTCACCATCTTTTTCTAGGAATGAATCCTGCAAGCATGATCACTGGCTATTGTGGAACTGAGAAGCAAAACTTCTTCCCCAGCTTTTTTTTTTTTTTTTTTTTTTCCAATTTAAATTCAATTTAGGTAACATATATTGTACTATTTGTTTCAGGGGTAGAATTTACTGATTCATCAGTTGCACATAACACCCAGTTCTCATTACATCCAGTGCCTTCCTTGATGCCCATCCCCCAGGTACCCCATCCCCTCACCCCCCTCCCCTGCAGCAATGCTCAATTTGTTTCCTGGACTTAAGAGTCTCTTATGGTTTGCCTCCCTCTCTGTTTCCATCTTGTTTTATTTTTCCTTCTCTTGCCCTATGTTTATCTGTTTTGTTTCTTAAATTCCACATCTGAGTGAAATCACAGGGTATTTGTCTTTCTCTGACTGATTTATTTCACTTAGTAGAATACTCTCTAATTCCATCCATGTTGTTCCAAATGGCAAGGTTTCATTCTTTTTTGATGGCTCACTAATATTACACACACACACACACACACACACACACACACACACACACACATGCACACACCACCTCTTCTTTATGCATTCATCTGTAGCTGGACATCAGGGCTCTTTGTAGTGGACATTGCTGCTCTAAACATTAGGGGACATGAGTCCCTTGGAATTACTATGTTTGTATCCTTTGGTTAAATACCTAGTAGTGCAACTGCTGGGTCATAGAATTTCCCCACAGCTTTATTGAAATATAACTGACACATAAACATTTTATATATTTAAAGTATACAAAGTGGTATTTTGATACATGTATAAATTGTGAATTATATTACCACAACCAACTAATTATCATACATATCACTATCTTACATAGTTACCTCTGTGTGTGTGTGTGAGTGGTAAGAACACTAAAGATCTAATCTCTTAGCAAATAGCAAAAATACAACACAATATTATTAATTATACTCATCATGCAGTAGTTAGATGCCCATATCTTATTCATCCTGCATAACCAAAACTCCATACCCTTTGACCAACATTTCTTTTCCTGTAGCTTCCAGTTCCTGACAACCACCATTCTATTTTCTAGATTCCACATATAAATAGGATCACACAGTATTTGTCCTGGGTTCATTCTGGGCATCTCCAAAAGCCAGAATCCTTTGGCAGTTTCATGATGTAATAGTAAACATTTATTTATTTGAGAGAGAGAGAGAGAAAGAGAGAGAGAGAGAGACAGAGATAGAGAGAGAGAATGAATAGCAGGAGAACCCTGAGATCATGACCTGAGCCAAAATCCAGAATTGGATGCTCAACCAACTGAGCTACCTAGGTGCCCCAAGCATTCTGGACTTGAAGAAGCAAATTCTAATTGATAATTAAGACATATCACTTAATTGTTCTTTATCACATGTGATTAATTTTAGGTACTCTTTATATTTCACTTCACATACTAAATTTCAAAATTTTTTATTTGGAAGATGATATATTTTCACCTTTATGTATATTCAGTATGCACAAAGTAGATACATAATAATATTTTTGGTTGGTCATTATATTGGAATCTAGTAGCTCATAAATACAATACTTTCTTTAGAGTTTGGCATAAGAATTCTGCCTGTAGTCATGAATTTCAAAATAATAAATAGTGTTTTATTTGGGTTAGTGGAAGCTCTGTAATAATTAGTCCCCAAATGTACAAAGTTAAAGAAACAAATAGTTTATTTGTTGCCCACCAGTACTTGTCAGCTGATGTCAGTGGTGTGGCCCACGTTCATGCAATCTTTTCTGGACCCAGGATAAGAAAAGTTCTGACTTTTTAATTAATTTTTTTTTTATTTTTAAATTTTCCTAAGGATTATCTCTCTTCCAGTCTGTTGGAATAGACACAAAACATGGAAGAATCTTATGAACCAGGTTGTGAGCTGTTACAAGTCATTTTCATTCATTGGCTAGAACTTAAGCATAGGGTCACAACTCACCATTGGACAGGACTGGAGGAGGAGTGTGGTTCTGTTCCAGGAAGAGGAGAATATAGGCAGATGAATACTTAACACACACATAACATGTCCTACATCGACAACCGTGTTTAATTCTCATAGCAATCCCATGATAAAATAGGACCCATACCACATATGAGAAAACAGACACATTCAAACAGGTTAATCAATTCTTTTTTTACAGTAAGTAGTAGAGCCTGGAGTCAAAATTTCCAAGTTTTATCCTTTGTATGTTATAACATTTGGTTCTCTGACGTAAAAGAAACTGGTCACTTGTACTCTCAGTGTCCTCTTGATCATTCGGTGCACTTTGCTTGAGCCAACGTCCAGCGGCCGGTATCTGCTGAGTGCTTCAGCATGTACCTTAATGCCTGCTTCTGCCTTCCTGTATCTATTCTGCTCCAAAAATGCACAAAGAAGGTATTAATTACATAGATATATCATGAAAAATTAATAACACAGAGAGAGATTGAGGCTTTAATTCCAAACAGAACACCCAGAGGATTGAAGTCCTACCATTATATAAAAATAAAAACATGACCATCAGCTAAGAAACATAGGAGATGTTCCCATTGTAGGTGATCAGGAAAATGCAAATTAAAACAATGAGATTTCTGGGCACCTGGGTGGCTTAGTGGTTAAACATCTGCCTTCAGCTCAGGTCATGATCCCAGAGTACCAGGATCGAGCCCTGCATCAGGCTCCCCGCTCAGCAGGAAGTCTGCTTCTCCCTCTCTCACTCCCCCTGCTTGTGTTCCCTCTCTGGCTGTGTTTCCATCTGTCAAATAAATAAATAAAATATTAAAAAATAAAAATAAAAAAATAAAACAATGATATATCACCACACACCTATAAGAAAGGCCAAAATCTAGAATACTGACAACACCTCATGCTAGTGAAGATGAATTCTTGTTTATTGCTATTGGGGTTAAAAAAAAAATTCCATGCAGCCACTTTGGAAGACAGTTTGGCCGTTTTATACAAAATCAAACTTACCTTTTCCATGCTATCCAGCAACTACACTCCTTGGTATTTACCCCGAAGAGGTGGAAACATGTATGCACACAAAAACCTGCACATGAAGCTTTATAAGCAGATTGATTCATAGTTGCCAAAACTTGGAAGTAACCAAGATGTCTCTTAGTGGTTGAAAGGATATTATACTGTGACACATTGAGACAATGGGGTACTCTTCACTGCTAGAAAGAAATGGGCTATCAGATTGTGAAAAAGAACCTTAAGTGCATATTACTGAAAGAAACTAACTTGAAAATGTTACATGCTGTATGATTCTGACTGTATAGCATTCAGAAAAGTCAAAATTATGGAGACAGTAAATGATCAGTGGTTGGGTTAGGGATTGGATTGGGGGAATGTGTAGATGGAACCCAGAGAATTTGGGGGGAGTGAAAAGACTCTGTGTACTACAATGGTGTATGTCCTCATACATTTGTCTAAATTCATATTCTATATGTCATAAAATAAGAGATGTTAAATAGACATTTTCAGGTAAATACTGGAAGTGTGACTACTCCAGGATGCCACTAAAGATGCTACTTTAAAAATGTAAAAAAAAACTAATGTAATATAGTAATACCCAATGATTTTACAATAAAGTCACAAGAAACAAAATGCTTGGGAATAAAGAGATTAATAGGAAATTCTAATTTTTGATTGTAAAAAAATAACTGGATGGTTTTGTGAATCTAAAATAACATTATCATCAGACAAGTAATAAATATCTCTGTAATATTTCTATGTAGGGTTGTTGACTTCATATCTGATGATACAATAACATAACATGATAAAGATATGTTCAGAGTGAAAGTATCTTGAGTGTTCTATACAGGTTGAGAGATTGGAAGTATTATAAAATTTGAACTTCATGAAGTTGGCAAGTCAAAAAAAAAGTCTTGTTTCTTTGTCTACATCACTAAAATTTCTGGAGATTTACTACTCTCATTTCAAAAACGTGAAAATAATTCTACATCTTTTCTCTTTTCTAAGGTCAATTGAAGTTAGAAATGATACAATGGTTTGGAAATCTTAATGAATTATATTTCAATAAAGCTGTCCAATAAAAATGTTTCAGGGCCTGGGGATGTTAGAGTGGATTTATAATGTAAGAAGACCTAAGCTAGGAAGGCACAGAAGAGATATCTTTCATGATAGCCATGAGAAATAAATTCATGAGGGAGCTCTAGCACTTTTGAAGAACTATGTGGTCTCTTCCCTGTCACCAGTTAGGAGAGAACTGCTGCATGGAAGTGTGCTCTCAAACAAGTGGGCCCCAGGGTAGCAGGAGCTGAGTGAAGGACTTAATCAATGAAAGGCAAGGTGAGTATGGTTAATGTATTGGCACATCGTCTGGTTTCATTTAGCCCAGAATTGAAACCAAAGAGCAGTCTAGTAAAGTCTTACTTGATCTGTATAAATAGAAAATCTGCAGGTCTGATGAACTGAAGAATGAACTGAATCATGGAAAAAGAGGGCCATGCCCCTTAATCTGTCCTCAATTCACACATCCAGAGTCCTTCAAATGAAGGGAAGACCAGATCCCACTAAGGAAAAGATGCTGCTATTCATTGTATATCTATCTGTGTCTATATATATATATATATATATATATATATATATATATATATATATATATATATATTATAATTTTCCTGGTTCTAGAATGGGTACTTAGAATACAGGTATAACAGCTTCCACATGGTACTTGATTACAGACTAAGGACTAGAAGAGACTCAAATAGAAACCACTGAAACTGACCCTACCTTTGCAAATGGAAAACCAAGGCAAACCACATTCCTGAAGACTTTGTAGGAATTGTTGCCATCATCAAGAACTTAGAAAGATACAGGGGTGGTGATTTCATCCAATTCTCCTATTTTGCCTGTTTGAAAAACAAATGCATCTTCAAGAATGCAGAGACATTACCAACCATTTAATCAGGCCCTGACTGTAATTGCAGCTGCTGTTCCAGATGTGATTTCCTTATGGGAGCAAATTTAACACGTACCCAGCCCCCCGCCCACCTGCCTTGTATCTAATATGTAGCTCTTGATGGGTGAATATTTTTTTATCTCTCTACCAGGCAAACTGGCTTGCAGACCAAATCCAGCTGTTTTTGAAGAGGGCTTGAGTTAAGAAAGATTTTACATTTTTTCAAAGAGTTTAAAAAAAAATAAAAGCGGGGTTCTTGGGTGACTCAGTCAGTGAAGCACCTGCCTTCAGCTCAGGTCATGATCTCAGGATCCTGGGATCAAGCTCTGGGGGGCTCCCTGCTCAGTGGGGTGTCTGCTTCTCCCTCTCCCTCTGTCTGCCCCCTAGTAAATAAAATCTTTAAAAATAATAAATAAATAAAATTAATTAATTAATTAATTAATTAATTATGTGACAGAGTCCATATGTAGTCTTCAAACCCTCAATTATTTATCATCTGGCCCTTTACAGAAAAATGTTTGCTAACCCCTTGTGGTGCTTTAAAGAAAAATATGTCTCTTTCTGCATTGTGAGAGCTTTCTGAGCACATTTTACTGAAACGTGGGACCTGGACTGAAGGTAAGCCTCGTTGGGTAATTTATGACTTTGCATGGAACTTCAGAGAGTTTGCCTTCTGGAAGTATTGTTTCCATTTCAAGCAGGTGGGCTGTGTTAGGACCTGAGATTTGGAGACATCCCTGGGTTGCTGGATATAATGGTGCCATCTTTCCCCTGGAGAAATGTATACATTCTAAAGGGTTACAGTAAGAACTCAGAATACTCAGGAAGGAGCAGAGGAGGGAAGTTGGACATATATATAAGCACCTAGAGGTGTATTTAAGCACCTCATTTTTGCAGGATTTCTCACCCACACCACTATTATGGACTGAATGTGTGCCCCTGTAAATTCATATGCTCAAGTCCTTACCCACAATGTGATGGTATTAGGAGGTAGGACATTTGCGATAGATTAGAACAGGATGATTAGATCAGCCCTCCCAGATGTGATTAGTCCTTTATGATAGATTCAGCAGAGAGCTCTTTCGCCCCTTAAACCAGTGGGGACCCAGCAGAAGGCTTTAAGTCTTTGGCTATGGACCGGGAAATGGTGGGGACTGCCAATGCTCCACCTTCCCTTGCGTCCTTCTGCTTTTCCTCTCAGAAGCCAGGTAGTTGTGTCAAGCACTGTGAAGGATTCAGAAGGATCCTTAATACCACCAAGGTTAGAGGCAACAAGAACCAGCCTCTTGCTCTCTACCACCTTACATCCATCTCCCTGCCCAGATAGCCAGCTTTGTGTACCGCACATTCAAGCATCACATGCAGAGACCACAGCCTTACAGAGAACTTTCAACCCATGCCTACCACTGTGCACATCCAAATGCCTGTAGTGAATCCGTGTGTGTGCGTGCAGGTGTGCATGCACGCGTGTTACAGATCATCCAGTAGTTCTGCTTCAGAGATGCATTATACTTACTGATTTAGCTGTCTCTGCACGGATGATTTTTCAGTTTTCTAGTTTTGTGGAAGTATGTAATAGAAATGTTGCCTTGTGATATTGCCACATGAAAAGTATGATTTTTGAAATTTATGTGTATGCCTGTGCAGTCATTCCCAAGCAACTGATAGTGAAGATAGTAGCCCTTATTTGAATGGTTTTGGGGGAGCAGTGTGATTTGGGTATTTGTACCAATTCTGGAATTCTGAAAATTCTATCTTGTCTGTCTACCCACTGATCAGTTCAATCATTTTTCATTCAGACTCTTATTGAACATTCAGCCCAGGCCACATGATGTCAATTCTTAAAAATATTATTAGCTTTGCGATAAATACATTGACTTAATTTATTAATAGTGCAATGCTGTACATTAAATACCAAATATGTGTATATAGGGTCTTGTGTAGCCAAGATGGTGGGAAGAAAGAATTAATATTCCATGAAAGGGTCAGTGAAAGCTTCCAAGAAGTGGTGATTTATAAATTAGGTTGGATTTTTTTTTGTTAAGATTAATAATCCTGATATAATAAGTGATGGTAGTCAGACTGACTTACATACTTTCCTGAAAAAAAATTGTGGTCTAATGTCTGCTTATGTATTTATTAAAGGGATGAAACTAGATTCTAGACTCATGGCTTTTGAATGTGATTTATTCATTTATCTTTAATAGCAAGAGCCTTTAAGATTCCAAGAACCAATCTGTTCAAACCTTTCTTGTGCGTCTTTGGTATGATATGAAGGTTTTCATTTCGCATAAAGCCATTATGCATTGTTGTCACCAGGGGCCAGCCTCCGCAGAGATGTGGGTCCCGAACCGCGGGATGTCTGGCGGGCAAAATAATGACAGGGACACGGAAATCTGATGCAAGCTGACAGACCCAAGGTCAGTCAGGAGACACCTATGAAGCAGGCTCAGCTTCATGCTCTGGCTTTTTAGCTTTGGCTTTCTAGCTCTAGCTCTCTAGCTCTGGCTTTGGCCCTCTTGCTCTACTTCTCTCTCTTCTTCTGTCTCTCTTAGCTGGCTCTCTTGCTCTCTCCTCCCAGGCTCTCTGCCTGCCTCTGCCTTTGTCTCTCTTGACTGACAGGGGCCCCAGTCTTTTATTATTCAAAAGTGAGGAAGTTGGGTGGTAGTTAAATCTTTAACTGCTTTTGCACCCTCCCTAGAGACAGTATTGTTACTGCAGGGTACAGAGTGATTGCTTAAACTCACAGAAGTTGAGACCATTGAGGCACAGGGATCAAGAAATACAGATAAGAGATACAGAGATATGATTACCGGGAGGAGGATTGAATGGACCTATATGTCTTGAATAAGCACCCAAAGGACATATTGCCCTGACCCACAGGGTATGTGGCTTTTCGGATTCTAGGCAGGGAAAGCCCAGAGGGGCTTTCATTCACATTCACAGGTACCTCCAGGAAAGTTTTCTGGTGGCTTGGGCATGGCGGGAGGGGTGGATCACCCACCGTCCCTGACAATGCATCTAAATTATTTGAGGTACAGTACTTCTAAAAATGCATGTCCAATGATGTCACATTACATTTTTTCAGAGATACAATGTATATTTCCATTCTATTTACTATTATAGACATCTCTGGGTGTACATTCAAGATGTACACAATGAAACAGAAAATTACAATAATGCTTACTCTATTTCCCCCGCAACATTTATTTTGAAACTTTTGAAACGTACATGAAAGTTGTAAGACTAGTATAATTGTTATTGTAGGTGAAGGGTACAGGATACCCTCCTGTCCTGTACTTAGAATCACCAGTTGTAAACATGGCGCTACATTTGCTTTATCTGCTTATCCCCCTAAATATCTACAATCAGAAATATCTGTGGGTTTTTTTTAAAATTAGAATATATAAAATTGGCTAAAAGCCGAACCACTGGGTCCAAGCTATGGTGCTGTCCCCTTTCCCCTTATAACGACAGGCAACACTCCGGGAGAGACTGGGAATTTTAGTTCTCTTATTATTATTCTCTGACAACGTGACATCATACAGTCCAACTTGTTAGGGAACAAACTGCTTTTGATCACAAGAGTGCAGTTACCTAGAAGTGAAGTGAGCCTGATAAGCCCAAGGTAGTTGGGCAGAAATACCCTCTTGCAAAGATGTGCTTTGGGATTTCTGACCTTTGCCTTACGTTGTTAAATGGGTATCTTGGTACACATTTTATATTTGGGGCCCGCTACCTGTCATATAACTTTACATTCGATAGCATAGAAGAAAGAAGCAAAACTGTAAATACTTTTGCATTTCAAATCTCATTTTCTACACAAATGACTCCTGAGGATGCCCAAAGCTAGAAAGTGTGACATTTCCACGTTTGTGCCCCGCCAGTAGTGTCCTCGTCTCCCCCAGCAAAGGCACATCTCAGGCCACTGAGCCACACTGCGAGAACGAAGAGGGAAAGAAATCATCCCAGCTGGACATAACCTACTTTCTTGTTTACAAGAATAAAAGCCACTTCCCTGAAGCTGCTACTGTTGTGTGAGCACGTGTTCTCAGTTAGCCGAGGCTGTGGGGTTGCAAAGGGGAATCGGAGCATATTGTGCTCCTGTGTCATGTTTGACCTCTGAATGGTCACAAGAAAACCACAGAAAACACAACTTCTTTTAAACGTGCTGCCACTTTGGCCTTTCTTGATGATCATTTAAACCAATGGTTTGCAGCTGGGAGTAGACATCAAGATCAACCGCAGGAGCCTTTTTCTCCTCTTTGTTTTGGCTTCAAGCAGAAGCTCATCCAAAGCCAACCAAATGGATTTTCTAGGGCTTCTGTGTATTTTCATAAATCATCTGAGGCAATGGATGCTCATGTAATTCTGGATAAGCACTCTCGGTTAAGAGTCCATAACTTAAAGTATAGTAACTATTACCACAAGGCTAAAAATGTTGTTTTTAAAATTTTTCTTGTAAAGATTTGAGAGAAAGAGGGGGCAGAGGGAGAGGGAAGGAGAATCTCAAGCGGATTCCCTGCTGAATGCAGAGCCCAGCACGACCCTGAGATGATGACCTGAGCCAGAACCGAGAGTGGGATGCTTAACCGACCGTGCCACACAGGTGCTAAGGCGAACAGTTTTAGACTGACATTTGCAAAAGAGCTAATTGCTTATTTTTCAGTAGTATTCAAGGGTTGAAGAATATTTGGTTACCTAAAAGTTTTCATAGTTCTTGACCTCTAATCTATTCCTTTTTTCAACGACTGCATAGATTTTTAAGGTTTTGGATCCTGAGTTAAATAGTATATAAATCTTCCATAGTAAAACATAAAATATTTCCAAAGCTTATGACTCTTTCATGTTAATTACTTATGTTTCCTATCGCTCAATCAGTAGGCATTTAGATACTTTGGAATATACATTCAAAATCTTCAATTAAAGGAAGACTTCTGATTTTTGTTGAAATCAGAAACCTTCAACACTAACACACTAGTAATAAACACATCATTATATAATATATTCAACTACTCATCCATCCATTAATTTATTCTGTAAATATTTATTGAATGCATACTTCATGCCAACCTTGCTTCAGGAACTGAGAATGTAGCCTTGGAAAAAACCAGATAATGTTCTGACCAATCAGGGCTTAAATTAGTGTGTATTTAAGGGGGGAAGCAGGCAGTAAACAAACAATATGTAATATATAGAAGTGCTTGCAAAAAAGCAGCAACAGGGTTAGGGAGAACTGGGGGGAAGGAGGTCTAATTCATGCAGGATGGTTAATAAATGCGTTAATGATGAGGTGACCTTGAGTAAGGAGAAGGTGAGTCATGTGGACATCCAGGAGAACGTTATTCTAATCAGGAAACAGCAAGTTCAAAGGAACAGACTTGGTGTGCTCCATGAAAGAGATGGCAGGAGGATGTAATGAAATGAGGAAGAGGGTTGGGGAGGTGGGTAGGAGATAACCGTGGTCAGGGGCAGGGAGGCTGTAACAAGTAGTTATAAGTTGCATCAGTTGAGTAGGGTTGCTGTAACAATGCACCACAAAACACTGGGTTTAAACCAAAGAAAGTTGGTGTCTCACATTTCTGGAGGTCAGAAGTGCAAGCTCAAAGTATCTTCAGGGTTGGTGCCCTCTGAGGCTGTGGGAGGGAATGTGCTGCAGGCCCTTCTCCTGGCTCCCCAGGGTTGCTGGCATTCTTTGGCATTCCTTGGTTCATAAAACAACACCCCAAACCATCTTCACCTTCACGTGGGATCCTCCTTGGGTATGTGTTTGTCTCCAAACCTCTCCTTTCTGTTAGGATCCACTCTTGTCCAGTATGGCCTCATTGTAACTAATTACATCTGTAATGACCCTATTTCCATGTAAGGTCACATTCTGAGGTTCCAGAGGTTAGGTCTTCAACATATGAATCTGGGGGGACACATTTCAATCAATATCATAGTCCTTTGTGACACTAAGGTAGGAAGTCACTTGAATGTTTTGAGCAGAATAATACTATGATGTCCCTCACATCATAAAAAAAGATCCATTTAGGTGCTCTTTGGATGGTGGTCTGCCACCAGGCAGTGGCGTAAGTTGTGAAGCCTGGTGGTGGGGATGTGGTGGCAGCCACCTGTACAGTGCCATGTCTGGCTTCTAAGTATATTTTAAAGATATCACTAACAAAATTTCTCACAGATTAGAGGTGTTGACAGAAAGAAGTCTCAGATTGATCCAGGATGTTTGGCCCCAGTAATGACAACGATGCTACCATTTACTAAGATCAGGAAGACTAAGCATAAGCAGGTACTCGGTGGACAACGAGTACTTTGGATATGCTGTTTGGGCTGCTTACTAAACACAAGTTTAGTGCAGAATGTTAAGTTTGGAGTTCAAGCAGAAGATACAAACTTGTGAGATGTCCACACATAGATTTTTTAAAATCAAGAAACTGAATGAGGAATGATGTTGAGCACGTGTTAAACAGGTTTTTGACCATTTGGATATTCTTAAGGTTCCTGTTCATATCATGTGTCCATTGTTCATGTTGGGTTGTCTTTTGCTTATTGATTTAAAGGTGTTCTTTATGTATTTTGGACACAAGTTCTTTGGTAGATGTCAGTGTTGTGAATGTCTCTTCCTTTTCACTCTCTTACAGGCATCTTTATATAAACAGAAACTCTTAATTTTAAAAAAATCCAATTGATTTTTTTATGGTTATTTGTGTCCTCTTTGAGCATTTGTTCTCTACCAAACGCCATGAAGATTTTCTACAAGAAAAAAAATTTTCCCTTATATTTTCTATATTTAGGCTTATGATCCATCTTAAATTAATTTTTGTGTATGGTGTTTAGGTAAAGATCAATGTTTACTTTTTCCCCATAGGGACAGCTGATTGATTCAGTACCATTTATTGAAATTCTTTTCTCACAGAAATTTATATATTTAAATACATAGCAATTACTACTTCCTAGAAATACCATATTTTTACCAGATAGCTAGCTAGATCATCACTTGTCAGTCGAGTGAGTTACGTGGTCAGGAGACTCTAATTCATTTATTGTTTCCCAATATATGAAAGTGATCCTTAAATTAAATTAAGCTTGGGAGAAGGAATTTGTTTTTTTGCAAGTGAAAAACGTTATGTCAGTCATGTTTATTGTTGACCCCAGGCAGAATGTTCTTAGCAAAGGTTCACGCTCCCTTCCAGCTTTCTTATGCTGTCTTTCTTTTAAGGACCTTCCTAAATATGCCCAGGAGCAGCAACGTGCCTTAATATCCTGACATTTTCCTATCAAGGCCCATAAAACTTTAGTCTTTGTATGCACTTATGCAGAACACTGCTCAGTAGGGAATGGTGAAAACATCACTACCTCCCTCCTCCCATTCCATTTTGACTCTAACAATGTGAGTAATAAAAGTGGTCGTTTTTAAGATGTAAGCAATTATCAAGTAATTCTACGAGATCTCAACTTAGTTTATCTCAAGGCTCTTTAAAACTATGTATGCCGTATTGTAAATATAAAAAAGTAAGTATCAATGACTTTTCTCCACAATATATCTGAGGAATATCTAATAATTTCATAAATAATGGTGGATTTTTATATCATTATATCTTGCTGGAGGTTGTTTGGCTCCTGTGAAAATTATTATTGTATTTCACACATCAATTGAATGACTATTTACAAGGACCCGGGGGAGTGTGAGGGGGTGCAACATGTTATTTTGAAGGCTAGCAATTTAGATTTCGAGATTATACTATCAACAACTCAGAATAGATTGTATCAAGTGTGGTAATTTGGGCATGAGAGGTTTATATACTAATCTTGGAAAGTAAGCTACCTAATTAGTCTCTCGTGGAAAATGTGAATTAAACTATGTCCAAATATAAAGTGAATTTTTACTCCTTCCAAAATTATCCCTTGCAAAAAAGAATCACCTTCTACCTAGCAAAAATCTTTCAGATTAAGTCAGTCTTTCAATTTATTGGATTTAGAACGATAACGCATTGTTTTGAGAAGACCTATGATCTTAAAATCTCAATTGTGTCAATTCAGAATCTCATAAAGTTCCCTTGACAATCAGTTTAAAAATAAAAGGGAGACAGAGGACTTTAACATAGATTTGTTAGGTAGATTATTTCTGTGTGTGCAACCTCAAAAATTGAACTATTAAAAGTCATTGTATGAGTCATTAAAATCTAAGCATTTACTGTCTTTTTGGCTGGTTTCTTATAGCTTGGAATAGAATTTCTAGGGATTAGCATCAAATGTGTTAAGAAACTGGAATGTCAATTCCGGCCAAAATTAAGTCAGGAAACAAGTATTGGAGAGGCTGCAGAGAAAGGGGAACCCTCTTACACTGTTGGTGGGAATGTAAACTGGTGCAGCCACTCTGGAAAACAGTGTGGAGATTCCTTAACAAATTAAAAATAGAACTACCCTATGACCCTGCAATTGCACTACTGGGCATTTACCCCAAAGATACGGAAGTAGTGAAAAGAAGGGCCATATGCACCCCAATGTTCATCGCAGCAATGGCCACAATCACCAAACTGTGGAAAGAGCCAAGGTGCCCATCAAGAGATGAATGGATAAAGAAGATGTGGCACATATATACAATGGAATACTATGCCTCCATCAGAAAGGATGAATATCCAACTTTTGTAGCAACATGGACTGGACTGGAAGAGATTATGCTGAGTGAAATAAGCCCAGTAGAGAAAGTCAAGTATCGCATGGTCTCACTTACTTGCGGTGCATGAGGGGCAAACTGGAGGACAGTGGCAGAAGGAAAGCAAATGGGAACTAGGGTAATCTAGGGAGGGAAACGAAACAACAGATTTTGAACACAGAAACAAACTGAGGGACTTGGAGGGAGGGGGGTGGAGGGATGGGAGAGCCTGGTGGCGGGTACTGGGGACACCTAAAGCGTGGAGCACTGGGTGTGGGGAATGGGGAATGAATCTTGGAACACTGGAAAAAAAAATTTAAGTAACAATAAAAAAAAAAAAAAAGAAAAAGAAACTGGAATGTCAGCCAACTGTGATGGAAGAAAACCAGTTACAGAAATAAATTCACACGTGAACATGGCGATGAAGACCGTGATGCGGCCGTGTGAAAAATAGGAATGGGTAGAACATCCTCAGTAGAACATCTTTACTACTTCATATGCCTGTTTCATTGGACAGCTTCATCCACCCAACTAAAATTTATTAACATATCTAAATCAGTCAATTTTTATTTTTTTAAATTTTTTGGTGGAAAGAGAAGGAACTACTGTAAAATGTCATAGAGGGTGGCTTTAGTGCGTACATTTATGGCCTCACGGTGTCAGTGTCGGAAGGCAACTCAGGAACAAAGGGCTGTCCAGCTCCTGTGTAAAACTTTTCAGTGTGGGTTCTCTGAGGTCCTGGGAAAGCCCATTCCGTCTCTGGGGATTCCTTCTGGTGAGGTTCCTCCCTTGCACGGCCTTCCACACCCCTCTTCTCTCCACCGCATGACTGGTGGAGCTACAGATGCGCTGAGTAAACCCAGCACCTTCGTGTACTTGAAGAAAGCCGCTGTGCTCTGAATGTCCCAGGTCTCTTACCCGGAGTCCCAAAGATCCTAAAGCGCTAACAGCAAGGATTTTATGTTGAACAACAGATTGTATGAAAAAGGAAACAAAGGCAAACAGAAAAGTAGAATCTTGGAACTGAGCGTTTTTAAGTGAGGACAGGTTATGGCTGTCCTTTACTACCGAATCCTCAGGAATGCACAAGAGACATGTAAAAAACATTTGTTGAAAGAATAAATTGCAAGAAAACAATTGTCACTTTACTAGTTGTTGAAAATCCCTTTTCAGTTTATAGGGAGATGGACTTAGAGAGCTGAGGGCTGAGGAATGTTGTCATGAAGGCTTGCCACAAATCAAATCATCTATATTCAAAATGCATTAATATTCTAAATTTGTGCCAGATAACATTGAAATCCATCTAAACTATTTACACATGCTGATATCCCACTGGATACTTGTATCCTCTTATGTGTATTCAGTTTCACTAAAAGCACAAAACCTAAAGGATTTTTGGAGATGTTTTGAACATATCTTTAATTTCAATGTTAAAAGAAATATCAACTCCTTTTCATGTTTATCCAAAATGTTAGGCCTTGAATTGCAAAAAAATAGCCAAGCAAATTTAAACATATTCGTATTTCATTTTCTTAAAAGGCTTGGCTTTTCTCTGTGGTAAACAACGATATAAATTCTAAAAGGAGTTAAGATGAGAAAGAAATTGGATACATACATGTTATTTCTGAGCTGTTTTCATGTGCCAGTCATGTTCTAAACATGCCATATGTGTAACTCATTCAATCTCATAATATAGTGAGATGGGTTCCATTAACCTGGAATTAGCACAGGGGCAGGGAGGGTGAGCATCTTCTCAACTTTGCACAGGGGGTGGCGGAGTCAGGACTGGAATCCAGTCACTCTGATGCCTCCACACTCAAAATGCAGCCCAGCTCTGGGCAAGGACCCGGGAGCCTGTCATCACCATGGAATTTCACATAGTGGGTGCATTTAGTCACTCTTATCAGGGAAGCTCCATTCTAAGTAGCTAGTCTGTCTAATTCCCATGTTGGGTGGGGTCTATTTGGGGGCTATTATTCCTGTGCCAGAGCAAGTCTCACTAAAAAATTGTGCTCATGGTTGGGGCGCCTGTGTGCCTCTATCAGTTAAGTGGCTGCCTTTGGCTCAGGTCATTATACCAGGGTCCTGGAATTGAGCCCCGCATCAGGCTCCCTGCTCAGTGGGGAGCCTGCTTCTCCCTCTCTGCCTGACCCTCCCCCTACTCCTGCTCTCACTTGCTCTCTCTCAAATAAATAAGTAAAAAAAAAATTTAAAAAAGTGTTCATGTTCATGGTATAACATATGAAAGCCCAATTATTAAAAAATAGTATTTGTACAAACTTTGTTTTTTTCATAACATACTCTACCCATTTGAGGCTATTTTTAAAAAGAACATCTTGGGGCGCCTGGGTGGCTCAGAGGGTTGAGACTCTGCGTTCGGCTCAGAACATGATCTCAGGGTCTTGGGATCGAGTCCTGCATCGCGCTCTCTGCTCGGTGGGGACTCTGCTTCCCCCTCTTTCTCTGCCTGCCTTTCTGCCTATTTATGATCTTTCTCTCTGTCAAAATAAATAAATTAAATCTTTAAAAAAAAAGTCTTGAGGCTTTAGACTCCCATTTTACTGACAATAAAAAGGACGGGAAGTTGTGTTGATCACAGACTCAAGTCCAATTTTTCCAACTCTAAACCCTGTAATTAACGTTTAAAATAATCAGGTTTTACAAAATAAAAAATATATATAACCTATGACTCTCAGGTTCTTCATCTATAAGGAGATTAGATAACAATCTGATCTTGTCTGTTTAAACTCATTACATGTTTCTATAATGACAACTTACAGTTTAATAAAAGGAAAAATAATTTGTTGAAAATCAGTCTTAGCTGTCCTCTTTGTACAAGGAACTATTAGTGTTGAAAAGAAAACATAAATAGTAAAAATAATAAACTGTTTTCAATTAATTTATTTTAGAAAATCAAAGGTTTACAATTGGTGCCTTAAGGCAAGATTTCATGAATTCAACGTTAGTAATACAGACTTTCAAAAACCTTTATAGATTTAGTCCAAAGTAGAAAATTATTTTTTGCCCACTCTTGGACTCAGACACATTCAGAAAAAATATATATTTATAAAAATAAAATGGCAAACCTAATCCCACCAGTTGATAGTCTTAATATCCCACACTGGTTTATTTGAACAATGTCTACAAAAAAAGAATAGCTAAATAGTTTTCCCTGTCCTACCTCCATGTCACATGAAGCGATGAAAATATGTGAAATTGCTTTTTAGCAAACCCAAACCAAAAAAGCCCCTAGAGCAAACACAAGAAACATCAACAAAAATTCACTAAACAAAAACATATAGTCGTTTAACTACTCACATAAGTTCCTTCAACCTCTAGACATTTGGCTCCTAATGCTACTTAGTCAGATACCTGGAAAGCACTAAGGGAGAGGAAGAAAATAAAAATTCAGGTCTAATACACCTCAAACAAGTTTCAGATAAAGTAGCTAGAGAAATATTAATGTGTATGATGAAGGAAACAAAAAGGATTGCAAGGTATAATGGGGTGCATCTACTTTCTTTCTCCAACGTAATTAAATATTGTCTGGGCACTAGATTCATCAACAGCAAGCCATCTAGAATTCTGAATTCTAGGAGTTAGAAATGGAATTTTACTACAACTAAATGAAAAGGCAAAACTCCAACTTATTGAAGGATACTCTCATTAATATGTAATCATAAAATGATTCACCAGTGAATTAGGGTATTTATATTCTACTACTAGATTAAGAAATTAACTTTATTTGGAAGTAATCTTTCCTGAAAAACTGCATTCCTAGTTAAGTGCTGACAGCATATTAAAGGGAAAAGCATACTAGTGAACAAAAATTTTAAATTTGTGAGAAATCTGATAATATACTAAAGTAGAAACAAATAAAAAGCATAATTCTAATACCAAAAAGAAAGTTATTCACTTATAAACCATTTAGACGTTTGTTTTCCTAACACACTTTGGAAACACAAATAGAATATGGGGCAACATAGAGAGCTGTGAAAAAGGTAAGAGAACTAAGGCTTTAACTCATTGACAAGCAAATCTCAGAACACAACAATGGCCCGACTTTGTTGATACATATTGAACTTTTACTTTTTTTTTCCCCTCTACTGAGGTCTTTCATTTATAAGTGACATCTGACAAAGGCCAAAAATGTGCAGATAGTGGACATCTGATAATGATAAACATAAAGAAGAAAACTCACATTTTCTATAATTTTCTCCTGTCCCTGGGAGAGACTAGGCTTTACCTCCCTTACTAGATTGGCCTCAAGTGAGGCACTGTACTCACCTAAGCTTTTTTACTGCCGCAAAACAAGCTGGACCATTGGCAACATTAATGTTTATTCTCCAAAAGAATCCCTCGTTACTCTCTGGAGAGGAATCTACTTGTTAAATTAATAGCATTTAATTATCATATGCTAAAAGAGCACAGGGATGCAATAAAACAACTGCTAGTAACTTCTTCATATTTCGATACAATTTTCAGTTTAGCTGTGATCAGCATGGCATCAGAAATAACCAACAGCTGCCTTGAGGACCAAAGTCCAAACAACTTTAGTATCAGGACCATGAGTTGCACATATTTAAAGTGATCAGCCATTTCCAGTGTTTAATAAAACTGTTCTAATCATCACCCAAACAATGGCCATCAAAAAAAAAATCCCAAACTTAGCTAAAATGAAGGGCTCAAAAATAATCTGCAATAAATACACCTTAATGTTCCTTAAAACGATGCCAATTTTTTATATATTTCTTGGGATAGAATTCCTGTGTTATATCATTAGAGAGAAAAGATGAGAGGTCACTGGCTGAAATGGGAATCAACTGAGAGGACTGAGTTATTAGAAATATTGCTGACAGGCTGGTTATGTCACTCATTACTCATTATGAGCATATACATGCCCATAATATTACATAATAGACATATGTAAGTTTTATCTATGCATAAATATATTGTGCATGTGTGTGTACACACAGACACACGTGTATCTTACCACAAAGTTACCATACCATGAACAAAAAGTATGATATATATTCCTTTCTTAAAAAGTAGTAGGAGCTTCTTCTCAAAGGAAATTTTTAGAAGAAACTCCATATAAAACAGAGACCCTCTCCTTTCTACAGTGAACTGAGACACCTGCTAAGCATGTCCCAGGGCATGGTTTCAAATCAGTGTTCCAATCAGATCCGTTTATTTTGCAATTAAACATAAGACTATTTTCTTCCCACCTAAGACCCATATAAAATTTTCATAATGTGAGTATAAAGTTAAAAAAGGAACATTCCTCTCCTTTAAAAATAACAACTAAAAATAAAATTGCTGTGCTATATAAAACCAAATTATTTTTAAGTCATAATTTTAATTTCATCCATGGAAAAAGCTGTTAGTTCTCCTTAAAGTGCCTAAATTTTAAAGACTTAATTTTGCCCATGTAGATATTCTCTAACACATATGAGGAGAATGAATGGTAGGAGGTGAAGGTATTGTTTCTCTTTATCAAACATGTATCTTCTACCTGATTGGCCCATTTAAATATTCTGCCCAAGAATCTTAATCGTGTCACAGAATACTCAGATAGAGAAACATGCAGAAGAACTGATCTTGCTCTAACATCTAAAAGGTGAATTCTGATGGAGTGTCTTGATTTCTTTTTTAGGACAAACATTTCATCTCTTTGCTCCAAACATTTCCCCATTTATGAAGGACTACTTTAATCCATGCAAGTTGATATTAGCAAAATACAAATAACATATTCTCTTTTGTAAAGACCATGATTAAATGTCTAAATTCAATAAATAGACTCTTTAATAATTTGAAATCCTATCAAATATTCTACACTAGCAAAGTCTCAATCTTTCTTCTTTTCTAATACATCTTTGGGTCCTTGCACTGTAGGCACTAGGGCATCTCCACTCCTCGGCTCCTGTTCTTTGCTTTCTTCCGTTAGTTCTTGGCTTTCAGTTTCACTTTTGGATACTTCGTATCGTTCTTCTATGTAGCCTCCATCTGTGTCAGCTGTGTAGATGCCATAGCACATGATACTGATGACCCCCAACGGAAGGCCAAAGAGAAAGCAGCCCATAAGCGGAGAGCTCTTGAAGATAGACTGTGGAAAGATAATCACAATTCAGTTCTCCTCCTATGGATTCTGGCATAAAATACATGAATGATTTTAAAGCCTCTGCAAATTTCTTCTTCTTGCTACCATTCAATTTGCTTTTAGTTCCAATCAATCAATGTCAGTATTTCTGCAGGAGCTGTGTTAAGGAGAGTAAGAGACAAATTTTACGTGTGTGTGTGTGTGTGTGTGTGTGTGTGTGTGTGTGTAACCAGTTACCTGCAGCAGCAAAAGGCACTAAATATTTTATAACCTCACCTTAACCTCATATTAACCACAAAGGTCTCTCTGGAGCTGGCAACTATGTGCTCAACAGCTCTGGATGTGTATCCTGGACTCCAGGAATCTGCTCACTGAGAAGGCTGGTCATTTACCACAAAGACGGTACCTACGCATTCCTCTTCACATGACATTTTAAATATTTTTTAGTTATTGGTTAGTGGTAAAGCCACGTTAACTTAATAGCCTCCCTCAGTTTATACATAATCTTCTTAGTTCTCAGAAAAGTAAAAGCAACTTTACTGCACAGGTTTTTCAACTCTGCTGTCCTCTGTGGCTTATGACTAACTCGCGAGCTATGCAGGCACATTCAGAGGATGGCAAGGTCACTTTGTACTGAGATAACAGAAGAAGGCCTCCCGGCATATCAGTGTTTTGAGGCAGAAACTTCGCATGAGTTAGAATGCGGCAGTGTGAGCACTAGTACGAAGCACCAGGGAAGCTTCCGCAGCGTCCAAAAAGCAATGAGCCCATTTGAGATGGGTAGAGTATTCTCACATGTGTCACGGGAAAAGGGAGAGAAAGTGATCAAAGTGCACTACTCTAGTCATATTCTCTGTGTAGTGGGATATGGAACGGAGGAGAGACCGGGTAACAGGAAGTGAAGAAACCACACGAAGTTAGAGCAGCAACTAGATTCTATGTCCTTAGGGCCAATTTTGAGGATTTCTACCTTGGTGAATGCGTTCGGCTTTAATAAAACATCCATGGAGTGAGTACCTCAAGAAGAGAACTAGAACTAAGTTTAAAACTCAAACAAACTTAGGAATGCCTCTGCTGCCAAGCAGACTGCGAGCTGAAGCAGATTCAGACCCGGTGCCTGAGAAGGGCAGGAGGAGAAAAGAGACTCTGGAAAACACTCTGAAGTCATGTCACCAGGTAACGGATTCTGAATTCCAGTTAACCCACCAATCACACAGATATGAGTAAGTAAAGAAACTTAATTTCCACCCAAAGAAAATATTTTCTTAATGTAAATACGGACTAATCCTTATCTTTTAAATTAAAGATGCGTTTCTACCTAATCCTTTGAAATTTCAGATTATGCCTTTTTTAGACATAAAGCAACTCTACACCCACATATTCCAGTTATCAATGACAATAAGCAGACTGTCACAACTCACCACAATAGTAGATTTGGCATCAAACACTATTCTTTTCAATCTCTGCAAAATGCTATCACCTCCTTGGGCCTTAAGTTTAACAAGAAAAAACAAAAACAAAAACAAAAACAAACAATTAAATTGTTATCTAAATACCAAGACTTCATTTTTCTGTTCTCTAATCTTAAACCTGCAGGTCAAGGGCTGACTCCGCGAGATTACAGAAAGCACCTGGAGGAGCCACCTGGTACATCCTGTTTTTTAATGTCCACCTTCTATCTGCTTTCTTGCGTGAATACAGTCTGATGGTCTTCTGAAGAAGTCAGTCTCCCTGCCACACTCCCGTCTGCCCAGCTGAGGCTGACCCGCCGGTCCCAGAGTTCAGCTGAGCCTGTGAAACTGAAGTTGCTGCAGGGTATCTTTGCTCTTGTGTCTCCCTAAGAATGAAGCCCCCAGCCCCCCCACCCCTACACCACCCCAAAAGTGCTGAAAGGCAGAGAAAAATTCCAGATGGAAATCGATTAAATCCCTGCATTTGGCCACCCCTGAAGTCTGGTTCATTGCTTGAATTCCCACACTATGTGAGGCTCTCTTTGTTGTCAAACAGCTTGAATTGGGTTTCACTAACTTACACATAGAAGAGTTCTCACTCAAGGAAGTGAGTTTCATTGCAACAAGTATTATTTTCACAAATATGAGATTCCCACTAAGCGACTGTTCCCAAAAAAAGAAATGCTTGTTATTCTGTGAGCCAACTTTCAAATTAAGTTTGTAGAAGCCAAATCAAAACTCTCACAAAATAGTAATTTAACTTCATAAAGGCCTAGAAGTCACATATTTTTTTCTATTTTATTCTAGTCTGTTGAAATAAGATGTTTGCTGGTCGCAGTGTGCTGAAGTAATGTGGACTGCAACCCCATCTGAACTACACTGCAGTAAGATTTATAGGAAAAATGGAAAGTTAAGACTACCTATTCATACTTCTTTTTTAAATTTAAATTCAATTAGCCAATATATAGTACATCATAAGTTACTGATGTAACGTTCACTGACTCAAGGTGTGTAGAGCATCCAGCGCTCATCATATCACGTACCCTCCTTAATGGCCATCCCTCCGCCCCCCTCCCTTCCGTAGCCCTGTTTGTTTCTCAGAGTCCAGAGTCTCTCATGGTTTGTCTCCCTCTCTGATTTCCTCCCATTCAGTTTTCCCTCCCTTCCCCTACGGTCCTCTCCTCTATTTCTTATATTCCACATATGAGTGAAACGATAGAACTATCTTTCTCTGCTTGATTTATTTCACTAAGCATCCTTCTAGTTCTGCCCATGGTGATGTAAATGGCAGATATTTATCCTTTCTCCATTATCTCTGAGAAATATTTTATATGATTGGATTTGGAACTTTCCACTGAAGCTCCGATTCTAGTACATTTTGGTCTTATTTCCAGGTTTTCTTAGAAAAGCAATCTGGGCACGCCTGGGTGGCTCAGTTGGTTAAGTGACTGCCTTCGGCTCGGGTCATGATCCCGGAGACCCAGGATCGAGTCCCACATCAGGCTCCCTGCTCGGCAGGAAGCCTGCTTCTCCCTCTCTCACTCCTCCTGCTTGTGTTCCCTCTCTGGCTGTGTTTCTCTGTCAAATAAATAAATAAAATCTTTTAAAAAAAAAAAAAAAAGAAAAGCAATCTGAATAATTTCATCCAACTAAACTCCTGAACCCAGGATGGTTAAGGTCCAGGAAGGTTCAGTACTAGGTTAGCTCTGCACCCTGCAGAGGTCTCAGCCCAACCCTAAAGGACAACAGCACTGTGACAACCAAAAATGTCTTCCAAATGACCCTAAAAGAGGCATTTCCACCCATGAGCAGCCTCTTCCATAGAAGAACCTTCTGTGTCTCTGAAAATGTGGTTCTGTGATGTGAGAGGAGTAAGGTGAGGAGGGCTGCCCCTCACCCCAGGGGATGACTCTTCTTTCAGAATCAGAGTTAAAGAAGACAGCATGTTTCTCCTCCGCCTCCTCCCATTGTCCCTCTGAAATGGAAGTGAAGCACTCACCTCTACTGTGCCGGCTAGGATGTTATTAATGAACTGCACCATGTCCTCGGCCTTTCTGACCTGTCTATCTAGTAAAAAGTACTGTTGGTTTGAAGTATTCAGCACAACCACAGTTGGGACTTTCAGTTCACTGAAAACAGAAAAACAAAGAAATCAAAATACACATTAAACACAGAGATCACAAATATTCTGATATTCAATTATATTACATCTTTTTTTTTAAAGATTTTATTTATTTGACAGAGAGAAACACAGCCAGAGAGGGAACATAAGCAAAGGGAGTGAGAGAGGGAGAAGCAGGCTTCCCGCCGAGCAGGGAGCCGGATGTGGGCCTCGATCCTGGGACTCCAGGATCATGACCTGAGCTGAAGGCAGAGGCTTAACCAACTGAGCCACACAGGCACCCCTCATTTATATTATTCTAAGTAACTATAATCACAAAAGGAGGAAGCTGTATTAATAATTTGCCTCCCTATGCTTAGATGAAGAAAATTTCAAATTGTGCATCAGTTTAAAAAAATAGCTAAATTAAGATTATATGAAAAACATTTTAAGGCACCCGGGCGGCTCAGGTGGTTAAATGTCTGACTCTCAATTTCAGCTCAGGTCATGATCTCAGGGTGGTGAGATCGAGTCCCACAATGGCACCGTGCTCAGAGACCAGACTGCTAGAGATTTTCTCCCTCATCCCACTCTCCCTTACCACTTGCTTTCGTTCTTTAAAAAAAAAAAAGTGAAAGAAAACATTCTAATATATAATACCAGACAGCTGAGTATTTATGATGAAATTAAAAATTACTACATATGAAGTACCAGTTTCTGGGCAATCTTACTCCTTGCCATCCAAATGCCACCAGCGCTGGTCACACACAGCCCCGTCCAGTCAAGTGGCACTGAGGACACAAGACAGGAAAAAGCAGGGTCTCTGGACTCACACTGCTTGTGTTCAAGCCTGGGGCTTTCCCACAATTCAGTTTTTAAAGCCTAATTGTTTTTCATGGATAAATGGATAAAACGTGAGGAGTGGGAGGGCACCTATTTTGTTATAAAAATTATGTGAGAAAACTCAAGTTAAATATTCAGCACAGTACCTTGTGTTCAGTAAATACTATTTCAAATTCTCTGAACTCCTGCTATGCCCCTACACATTCCACCACATCCTCAGGAAGTGCCTCACTGATTCACGAGACATCAGTTTGCAGACAGAAAATGTTACTATAATATGTGTCATTTAATTTAAATAATTTTTCTCCTTTCAAGGATAGATTGTTGCATAATCATCAAAGGAAGGGAGGTGCTTAATTCTGTATGTCACCTGCACAGGGGGTTGTGGTTATCGGTATGTCTCTATGAAAATATTACGCAAAAGTACAAAACTCTACCGTAGAAGCAATCCACACCACTGTATTATCACCGCACAAGTAACCGAGTCCAGCATATTGCTCTCTTGCTCTAATTCTCTCGACTCTCCCTACGCAGTCCCCTTTCCCCAGTTAGGCAGAACATGCTCCTGGGACTCCTGATACTGGGCTCAGCCATGTGACCTGGCCAAGGGAAAAGTTAACAGAAATGACCCAAACAGAGGCTTGAAGAGTGTACGCATGCTAGGCCTGCCTTCCTGAATTTCTGTGATGGCCACATGACGACTTCCCAAGAAACACCCTGCCAGGGTCAGGACATGCAAGACCATACAGACCTGAACCTCAGAACCTCAGTGGCAATTTGGAGCCACATCTGTCTGTGCCCAGTCCACGTCAGCCAAGCCCAGGTATATGAGACAGAGTACATATCATAGCTTGAAGTCACTGGGTATCAGGCTGGTTGATTATCCGCTATTATCATTAGGCAATAGTTAGCGGACTGTATAATTAAAAAAAAAAATCTTAGCTTCACTCTTATTCATAAAAAATACAAAGGAAAACTTTCTGATTTATAGCACTTTAGTTATTAGTTATAATAATGCATAAGTAGCAAAAAAGTTCTATTTTAATAGAATGGATCAGAACTTGGCCTGTCTATAAAAATATATACTATAAAAAAAGTTAAATACACAGCAGAACTAGAAACTTGTGAAATAATTCAATTTGAACTGAATATCATTTCATCCTATTCCC
This sequence comes from Spilogale gracilis, assembly GCA_004023965.1. Classification (NCBI taxonomy): domain Eukaryota; kingdom Metazoa; phylum Chordata; class Mammalia; order Carnivora; family Mephitidae; genus Spilogale; species Spilogale gracilis. The sequence continues at coordinate 38,686 of PITA01005253.1, read as the reverse complement.
TCTTAATTATGTTCACAAAAACCAAAAACAAAACAATTCAACAGATTTAGGGTCTGACAGTACCCTATTTACTTTGAGACAATGTAAAAAACATAGTCAGTGCTGCTGTGTAAACTGCCTTACATAATATCATGTATTTGCCCTAAGTTAAAAACACTTAGGCATCAATACCTATTAAAAATCCACTAATTTCTCTGACAATATTAATTATTGTCATGGAAGAGATGTGGAGTGAGTGAGATCTTGACTTGAGAACTGGACCTCTTTAACTTACTTGCTGGGCATCCTTTGGCATATTATTTAACTTCCTTGAGTTTCTTCTAAGAAATTTCAATTTCCTCATCTATATAAAATGGAAATAATAATAGTACTTACACCTTACTGAGTTATTGTAAATGTTAAAAAATACCTATTGACCACTCAGTTTAGTGTCGGTCACAGAATTAAGTGCTCAATAAGGACTTTCAGTTATTATCACATAACCATCATTATACATTTTTTTCTTCTTTCGAAAAAGAAAAAAAAAGCAAGATATGAATAAAAAAGAAACAAAACAACACAACAAGGTGTTGGCAGTAGATTATGGTTGTTCTCGGACCACAACTGTAGCTCAAAATTTCTACTATCTCACAACTCGCATTAATAATCATACTCATGAAGGAATATCCACCCATCTGTACATATTTTGAATATTACTCTGAATCAAGGAATTGTTTACAGGACCCAAATTGCTTGAGCCTCTTACAATGTTTTACTGAATACTGGCTTGCCTTGAAGGACATTATAAGAAATGGCTCTATCATAGTCCCTACTATACATACTGTAAAAATCCTATTAAAAATATATTTCTATTATAGAGTGTCTCCCTTTATGACATTCTATAGCATAACATTTTTCCTAGGTTTCTACAAGGTATGCCGTATTCCCTATAACCCAACGTTATTTTATAGGCTACAGGAAATATAAAATAATGTTTTTCTACTTTGTTTTGAGTATTAAATATTCAGGGCCAAAATTTTCAAGTACCTTTAATAATTACCTATAAACAATAAATACATACAATAATACAGACCCTTTATTTATTTTCCTTTGTCTTGATCTCTTCATCGTATATTATATCTAGTACATTATATCACTGGTAAAAAGTCTCACATTCTTATTGGAATAAGAGGGATGATAAATATAAATGGAGTTAACACTACTTTATAGTTTTAGACTTTCAGTTGAATATTATGAATGTTATTTTGGGTTCTAAGTTTCATTTTTATTTCCCCAGGGTTCTTACTTGTAAAATGGAATAATACGCTGAAACATGAATGAAGGCAACTACCTCTGCTACTAAGCAAAGCTGGAGAAGACCAAATCACAGCATCATGTTAACTTGAACTTAGAACCTCAATGCTGCTGAACAAGGTCACTTGTCTCTAGTGAGCGTTCCTCATCTTCACTTCAGAGGCTATTATTACGCCCTCCACTCTCTGAAGTCCCATTTCCCTACCACCTCTTATGTGTGCTATAACGCCCTGCCTGAAATATCTTCTCCATTCTTCTTCCAGGTAACTTCTCCTCCTTACTGCCTCCTCTGGGAAGCTTTCACTGATGCCTTTCAACTTTGTGTGCATTGGGGTGTGGCTGGGAGCCTGTATGTTTTCAGAACCCTCTATTATAAAGACCTTTTCATACAGTTTTACAAACACTATGTTGTCTTACTCAGCAGACTACAGGCATTTGAAGACAGATACTCATTTTGTGTATCAAGAGTACAAAACACAGTGGGTGACATATAGCAAATACTAAGTGTCTATGCATAGAGTAGGTTCTTCTTTGAAATAAATTTACTGTAAGTATGATAAATGTTTTCTAATAACTTTTTGAAGTGACAAATGGGATTTTTGTCATAAACATAACTGATTAAATTATTTTAAAATTGTGTATTTTCCCTATTATTTTAAAATTGCATATTTTCCCTATTTTTGCTGTTAAAGTAAACTCTTCTAGTATAACAGCTAAATCTTGAATGTAAAAATTTCCTACCTAAATTACTTTTACTCACTGAAACTGAACTTAAGGTGTGTGTTAAGCAGAAACTACAAAATTTTTAATTTTTGAATGCTGTATTCTTTCAAAAATACATGGTATTTAGGGAAAAATTTTAACATGGAATTGAGAGATATGTTTTTTTAAGTTCAGTGAGTTTCAAATTTAGATTAAAAACTAAAGTAAGATACGTAACGGGAGAATATCTGCATAGATGAAAAGTCCATGTTCCCCCCCCAGCTAGTATTGCTTTTAAAAGTGTCTCAGAAACAAATTTAAAACCGAGAGAATTGATAGCAAAATCACGCATTCATTTAGAACTTTACTTACTCCATCAGCAAGGTATTTATATAATCATTTCCATCCATATGGCCAAACTGAAAATCCCTAACCAACAACAATAACCAAAAGAAAAAAAAAAGAGCAATATTAGACACAAAACAAGGTAAATATGTACCAAGAACTGAACTTCAGGGCTTGGTAAGCATGTAAAAACTGTAGACATTTAACATACAAATCATATAAAGCAAACATAGAAAAGAGTATGAATTCTACTGGCTTCTGAGATAAAATACATATGAGTAAGATTAAATAAATTCTAAGATATTTCTATTCTCTCTATATTTAAAATGCAAGGCAATATAAGCATTTCTAACTAAAATATGTTTAAGAAAAATGACCCACTTTGTTTACAAAAGGACTAATAGAAAGATGCTGCTCATACTATGTAACAGGACAAATATATAAATATGTATCACTGATAAATCATTAGAAGACTCAGAATAAAAAGAGAATAAATGATCTAACAAATTTACAGACTGTCTCTTATGGCAGCAACAATGATTTGACACAAACCAATAAGATCACCTATTTCTTATAGTCAGCTATTCTGAGTTCCTGTTATAATCATCTACGTCTAACTTGTGATTACTCATTTAACTTTATCTCAGATGTATGAGTACTTGTCCGTACTTCCTTACAACAAATGTATCCCAAATTCCATCAAGAAGCAAGTATGATACAAGTTACAAAGTTTTGTTTTTACTTGTGTAACAGAGCAAATGCTAATAATGCATAAAGTGCAACATACTATAATTCACTTCAGTATCTTGATTCACCTTTGAAAGTATAAAATAGTATCACTTTTGCTTTACTACATTACAAAATATAATTAAACAAAAATAAAGGAATCTCCTTGAATGCAAGCACCTACCTGTGGAACTGGTCTCTGTAATCTCTAGCAACTTCCTGAATAATTGACTTTAATCTGTGAAAGAATACATGAATATTTCATCTCTTCACTTCAAAAACATCATTTTCAATGATAAAATCTGCTGCCTTATCTAATACTGTGGGGAAAGTAAGATACTATATCAAGTTTATCTGAAGCCACATAAAGTCTGAATTAGATGGTAACTATTTCAAGACACTATACCTGGTATGTTCAATTGATGTATTTTTCTCATCAATAACTGCAATAGCCACAAGCTTTCCTGAAATTAAGAATGACATATCTAAATTCAATAGCCCTCATTATATAAACTTTACAATTATTATTGTAGCTGGGAAGTGGAATTAGTAAATAGTTTCTAGAATTTAATTCCAATTATGCTACAAGTTATGCACAGCAGAATGAATCAATGAATCAGTCAACTGGAAGTGAGAGGTTCCCTCCCACCTCCCATTCCCCAAATGTAAATAATAGTGAATATTTAACAATTTATATACTCAAATTGTACTGTTTTCACAGTACCCACAGGCTGACTAAAAAGAATACTTTGTCAAAATCTAAGACATTAATAAAAAAATTGATAAAAGAAATTCATTATCAATTACTGTAACTCCAAAAGAATGACATATAACAATGGAAGGATTTTTACATGCTATTCCCTTCAGTACTATGGGTCACGTCACTACTTGTCAGTAAGAATACAGAAAAGAGAACTGCCTCAAATTTACTTAACCCTAAACACCACATAAATGACATTCGTCTCTAACGTCCTCTAGCACACAGCATGGTAGAACAGCCAGAGCACCGGGCCTGGAGTCCGAAGGCCAGACCCTGCAGTTGAGCACGTGCACCCTGTTCTTGGCTGGCCAGGGAAGCACCTGTGAAGCAGCACCGTTTACTAGCTGGCAGACATTGGCTCTGAACTAGTGCAAAGTACACTCTAGTAGGGGAAACAATAGAAACATATAAAGATCACCTATAACACAGAAAAAAATGTGTGGCTAACAATGAGAAGAGCTCTGAAGGTGTTCTAAAAGAGTACTATAGTGTGAACCTAAGTAGTTTGAGGGGATCAGTAAAAGATTTTCTTAGGAAGCAATACTTGGTATGCATCTGATGGATGAACATAAATTAACTATACACTTCTAGGTATAAAGGTGCGTTGATGCAAGACGCACAGCCTTCCTAAGACACGGAGAAGTCAGTGTGGCTAAAGAAGGGAGAGTGAGGAAAGGGCAGAGTGAGAGGAGACAGAGACTGAGGCCTGGTTAGAAGACTCAGGGACTGGGGTGCCTGGGTGGCTCAGTTGGTTAAGCGACTGCCTTCGGCTCAGGTCATGATCCCAGAGACCCGGGATCGAGTCCCACATCGGGCTCCCTGCTCATCAGGAAGCCTGCTTCTCCCTCTCTCACTCCCCCTGCTTGTGTTCCCTCTCTTGCTGTATTTCTCTCTGTCAAATACATAAAGTCTTAAAAAAATTAAAAAAAAAAAAAAAAAAAAAAAAAAAAAGAAGACTCAGGGACTGCCGTCACGGGGACTGGCTAGAAAGACAAGACATGTCTGAAAACACTGAGTGCCAGGGCCTCCATGCTTGTGTGGTGAGGGGCCAGGTGGGACAATGGGCAGAAGAGAGCTGCAGCAGCACGACCGAACAAGGGCAGTTAGGTCGGATACAAAAAAGGAACATTCCATAGCCAACTTCTTTCCAAATTCATCTGGGAGGAGAAACTATTTGAGTAGAGCCCGAGCTGCCTATTTTAATTACCTCAAGGTCATGCTGTCTCCTATGATTACTGAACTGAAAGCAAAACTGCTGTATTCCTACACTGTTCCCTTTTCCCTTGACAGGAGTCTGAAAGAATCCAAAAGTAAACCCACAATCTCTGACAGTACCCACTTCCAGTCCTGAGCTAACACGTGCCTCCCTCTGCAAGGATAAACACAGACAGACATGTCACCAGACACAGAACATGAAGAAGCAGGCTCAGGAGCCAGAACAAATATCCTAAGAGTTTGAAAATACCACGAGAACCTATTAGAACATTTCTAATTTGTATTCTTAATCAGATTCAAAAGCAAGAAATCACACAGAGGAAAAGCTAGGCACACTACTTCTCATATAAAAAAATTGAAACTTGAGTAAAATTTTCCTTTTTAAAATCTAAAACTATTTTTCAATTCCACTTATCATGAAATTGTGAATGAAAGCAAATGTGGCAATAATATCCATGATTTCTCTAATTCTTATAAATTTACAAAACACTTCCTCCTGAAACTTCACATGGTTAACTTCTTATGGCAGTTTGCATCTACTTGAGACCCTCCAGTCACAACTTCTTACAGCTTTCATTTTTGCGTCTATAAATATATTTACTTTGCTTGTCATTTTCAATCTTGAGACCCGAAGAAACCACACCAGTGTGGTGCCCCACACTTGCCTCACACGTAAAAGTAGGCTTCAAAGGTTGTGATGAGGTGAATTCCAATTCCTATTACAAAATCAACTCCTAATATAGCTTCCTGATTATTTTTTCTCATTTCCTTATCATCCAGACTCTGTTTTTCCTGTTGCTATCAGTTCTAACTAGTAAACCTTTCCTAACTCATCTTTGTTCCCCATACAAATGTTTCTTTGTTAATATTAATTTATGTTATCATGAAGAAGAACTGGCATTCAGATCTTAAACAGGGAGGAAATTATGAAAGAGAACTCAAAATTCATTTCCTACAGAATCAGATTTAAGAAATCAATTAAAGAAAATTCGGCAGAGTGATGGAGAGTTGTATATACGCTTGTTACCGGTGTCTCCAAGTTCATACAGGAGGAAGCCATCCACAGTAAGGTAGTTCTGAAACCTCTCCCTATTGATCCAAGATGACAGATCACCATCCTCGTACTCTTAAAAATAAAACAAACTAATTAAGTTATATGTAAATAAGAGTTTAAAATGTTTACAATGTTCTAATCTAGCAATATGTATAAAATGCCTTGACAGAGAATCATAATCTTAAATTCATAAATTTCATTTTTAGGAATCTATTCTAAGCAAACAATAAGACGTATAAAAGTGTTGATGGGCAGAGCAATTCTTCACTATAGCATCATTTAAAAAAACCAAAAGATAAATAAAAATAAAGGAAATAAGTGAGACACCCTACGTGAAATAATTTAAATAGTTATGGTAGATACTGAGGAAGACCATTTACAGGTTTTTTAAAAATTAACAAGGAAGTGGTAAAGCAGGTTGTAATTAGTACAGTATGACTGTAACTTTGTAAAACAAAGTATAACTAACATAATGAGTAAATGAAGGCATACACTCCTACTAAATGGTTATCCTGGATTGATAGTTATCCTTGAATGATGGCAGTATGAGTCACCTTTTATTACAATTTCTTTGCTGTTTTCTATTTTCTGACATTTCTACCTCAGTTTACAACTCTTCCTGGTATGGAAAACACAACGCACAAATGAAGCCACAGTATTTTAATCTTTTTCCAACATCTAGTAATTCCTCTGCTAAGCAGACAGAAAACATTTATATTATCCAGAGAAATATTATGTCCTGATCAGAAATATAACTCTGAAGTAACTGTGAACACTTATTATAACTGCATGAAAAGAAGCTGATGGAAAAGCCTACCAATATGTTTGGCTGAAGACTGGATTTTAATGATTTCTTGAAAGATGTGCTTTTTCTGTCACTTGCATTGCTAAACAAAACATTTTCAAGTTATCAAACCTATAAAATAAGTGACATAATGCAAATTTGAAAGTATTTACAGATTTGGACTTACATGTTAGAAAAATAAACATAAAACTAGGAGTTGAGTACTTGGCCACAATCACCACTTCAAAAGCAAATGTTTTAGGTTGTAGAAAGTGATATATCTGAAACTCATTAGAGTTTCCTGAGCCCCAACCCAAAGTGTCAAAACTTACTGACAACAATCAACTATTAGAATAAGCATCCAAGGAAAACTCTCTGTGTTACCTAAAGGCTTCAGGCAGGCTCTAAATACTAACTACTGCATGTTAGAAAATGGTCCCTCCCGTAATAGCTAGAGATACTTTTCTTATTCCTCCTGGCCACTCATGGAAGGCCACATTTGAAACACGGAGAGAAGAGGAGGGGCACTTTCTGAGCGATGACTAAAGAACAGATTTACAGCCACACAGATAAGATCGAGATTGCTACAAAAATAAACAGTGGCTCTCCGAAGTGTTAACGAAGTCACACTGGAACTAGAAGAAATCTGAAGGCTGACAGCTGATTATACTATTAACTATTTGAACTTAGGGGGGAAAAAACCTCTTTAATCCTGTTTCTTCATTTGTAAAATAGTTAAGACTGCTGATCGCAAAAGCACTGTTGTAATGATCAAGTAAGACAGTATAAGTGCTTATCATACGAGTGCAGTAAATCAAAGCGCAAATGGATAGAATTGGTGCAGATATGCATTACTTTGCGTCTCATATTTTCGTATGTGCAGGCCCCTCTTAACTTCCTTTTCAAGCCCAGTGTCTAATACAGATAACAAGTATACAGTGAGCAAATAAATGAGCAAATGATGGAACCTGTGATTTAACTATACACATATCTCCTTATCGAACACTCTCAGTCATCTCTTTCCTAATCTCAGAAGAGTAATCTATCTGCCTTGCTATCTACCCTCACAGATTATGGTGAGGAGGACATGAAAATTATCAAGTGAAGTACATAATTAGCACCTGCTGCATAAAATATAACAAATGGTAGTTGTTATACTGTAGCAGAAAATAAAATTCAGTCCTCACATTTAAAAATGATAGATTTCAGAAATGCCTTGCCCTCATGATTGTTAAAGTAATTAAAATGTTCATTTGACTAAAAAAAAATCAGAATATTCCTCTTATTATTCTATTCATTTGAATTATGTAAGCAAACCAAAGCTTATAGTTCTCTCTAGTCCTAGTTTCTTTTCTGTTATAAAATAACAACATTCTAGAATATTCCTGCAATGAATACAATGTTCCATATCTGCACTCTCCAATATGGTAACAGCCAGCCACACAAGGGCACTGAGTATTTCAAATGTAGGTTGTGGACATAAACTGAAGCTTCTAGTTTATTTAACTGTAATTTAGAAAGTTTCAAAGGATAGTTATTAGGTACAACTTTGGGTTCACTTTTGCTTTTGAGTGGCTGTGTGGGATCCAACAGATGCTAAGCTTCACTCTTTCCCTTGAAATTTAAAATTTCTCCTGGAGCCCCTGTGACTTTCCTGCACTGGCCTGAGGTACCTCATTGCACAGTTTGGGAATGGTGGGAGTAGGTATCTGATAATACCAAGGAATTTTTGTGAATTTTATTAAGTGTTACAATAGCAGTTATTTACTTATTTTTTTTAAAGACATTTTTAAAGAGATGCATAATGAAGCAAACAGTGATGAAAAACCTCTGGGATTTGCTTTCAAATCTTCAGCAAAGAAAAAAACTGTTGAGGCAAATATCCTGGTAACTAACCTGGGTGATGGGTATGTACATAGGACTTTACTATCCTGGCATTCTCTTTATTACGATATATGTTCGTATAAAAAATATTTAAAAAACAGACCAAGTATTCACTTAAGTGAAGAAATGCTGAGTAACAGATGAACAGTCACTCCTGTCAGAGAGGGACAGATGGAGCTAGGAAAGAATACATCCTCCAGGCGCTTCCCACTACTCAAGGGGTTTTATTCACCTTTTTGTGAATCTGAAACGTTAGATTTTTTTTTCTTGGATATGAATAATTTTGAATGTTTAAAAATAATGTAAAGAAATGCACAGAGTTCATGTCTCAAAAGGCCAATGACCTGACCCCCACCCCAAAAAAATTATTGAACATGAAAGCAGAACCCAGAAAGCACACTAGACAGAAAAACTAAAGTGGAAGGGTAAGAAAAATCTGTCAGTCATTCAACTAATAGGAAATGTAAGAAGTAGATACAGCTACCGAATCTTTCATCAACACCTAAGTCCTATAATGGCCACAGAATTTTAATTTTCACGTTTTATATGAGTTAAAACATTGGAACTTACCATCATAAACAAAATAAGTTTCATCTTTGAAAACAAGCACAGCAGGCATCTCCTTCAGTGTCACATACTGCAAAAAATCAGAGGTATAAATAACCTTTACCATTAAAAAGAACTTTAATTGATAGCTATGATTTCAAAAGTACTGAAAGATACCAGAAAAAACCCACAATAACAAAACTGTTACAAACAGTTAAAAAGATTTCCACGGTCAATCCCAGTCATCCAAGAACAAGTCTATCTCTTTATACAACCCCTGGCACAGTGCCCTGTTACTGAGATTTGCTACTGAGAAAACCGTGATTATTCTTAGAGCTGAAAAGAGACCAAAGAGATCCCAGGAAGCACAGGATGAGACACACTCTGAGGCGGCTGAAGAGCAGCAACTATAAGGTAGCAATCGGCATGTAGGGTCTAGTCCTTCCCCACCATTCCCCGGCTGTGTGACCTGGGAGTCCCTCGATGTCCTGGGGAGGTGGCTTCCTCCTCTATAAATCAAGGAGACCGAGTCTCCCCTTCACTGCAGAGTTAGCAAAGTTAGATCCACTAATATATGTGCGAGCAGGTTTAAAATGTAAATTGGCTTTATAAATGAGAACTTATAATGGCAACTAATAATAAATAATTTCAGACAGTACCTCTTTCTTATACCTGTGCTATAGTTATTTCAAAGTACTAAAATTATAGTAATCACTATCCCCATGGGTGAGCTACATAGAATTATCATATGATGTGGTAATACTGAAAAGTAATAACAAATAATCATTAGATAACTAATAAAAACATGCTGTCCTGGAAATATGAAGAAGGGAGAAGGAATACTTCAGGTAATATAGAATGATCTCTTACACAACTACTAAAAAGTGGTAGAGCGACATGAAAATATCTATTCGAAGGGCAGTGATAAAGCTCTTAGGTAAGGCTCTATCATCAACTATGCCTCTACTCACCTGCTCTTGGCCTCATTCACAAAGGTGCTCTGCAAGTTTTATAGCATCCAATCTCTTTCAAGGATATCCCTGAGTTGGCCATACTCTAACATTAGTATATAGACAGAACCTTGCAGGCACTGACTTCCACATAATTCTGCATCCTCCTCCTCTTTGCTTGCGTTCCCTTAAACTCATTATCTTGTATTAGTTATCTGTCTACAGGCCATTTTTCTGCATTCACCTTTAAGTATCCTGAAGTCAGAAATTACCTTGATTCATCTTTATATCCCTTTAATATACTTAGTAGGGTTTTCATAAATACTAGCCGTGAAGTTAAGGAAGCTTTGCATGACCAAACACTATTGTTCAAAATTCAAAATATGGGGAGAAATATAAAATCATGGGCCTTGTCCTTATTTGAAAATTATTTACGGGAGTAAAAATCCTCATATTGCTCTGAAAGAATACTGATTCCCCTAGCAGGCTTTTGCAACCATCCACACACAAAAAAAGAGATAACAAATACTGACACTTACAGGAATAATTAAGGAATGTTTGAGGAAACTAGGTGAGAGGCCAATACTAATAAAAACTACATAATAACCAAAAGAATGCCCTCAGAGCAGATACTGTTTGTGACCACCCACAGAGATGTTCTAGGTGCAGGAATTCGGATCTAAAACATCTGTTCCTACAAGGACTGGGGTGGTGTCAGATGGGCTTAGGGCCTAGAACACAGCATGCCCTCTGGTGCGCTCCAAATAAATTGCTTGGAAAGCTTCCCAGATGAGAGTACAGTGTACATTCTTATCTCGAATACACTGGGCTTTGGAGAGGAATGGATTAAAAGTTCCTAGGCCTGGCCTAGAACTAGATTCCATCCATTCTAGCCCTTTACATCACACTGAGATATCTTAAGACATTCCAGAATAGAGATTCGTAACCTCTTGGGGCATCTGTTTGAGAATCCAACAGCACATACAGCTTTTCTTCTACCCTGCAATCTCCTCCCCATTGAAAGTAAATGCATACACATAAAATACTGCAAAATAACTTTTGAGACAAAACTAATAACAAGTTTAAGCTGACCTGATTTATCTCAGGTTCTAAGGAAGCGAAAATCATTTCAGATTACATTTATAAAACAAATATTTATATATACATTGTGAGAAGCACTAGACACCTACTATAGGTAAGTCTACAATCTTCTTAAAATATTTAAATATTTAAAAATATTAAACAAAAATGAATCAAATGTGTAATGTTTTTTTTTTCCTTTGGGGAAAAAAAACTGGTTTTGACTTTTTGTAACTTGTATTGATTAAAAACAAAAAGCTTCCTTTGATTCATTTCATGTTTCCCATCAGCTATTGCCCAATTTCTCAGGTCCCCTTCTCAGGAAAACTTTTCTAAAGAGAAGTCCCTACCTGTAACCTACAATTTCTTATCTGCATTCTCTCAAATGACAATAGTGAGGCACCTGTCCTTCTCGTAAACCACCACCAACCTCCATGTGAACAAGTGTCACAGTTATTTTATTCAACTCATCTCAATCACTGTGCAAGTATCTTGTACAACAGACCCTTTTATTTTCCCCAAATATTTTATTTATTTGACAGAGAGAAACACAGTCAGCCCGAGCAAGCAGCCCGATGCGGGGCTAGATCCTGGGTCTCCAGGGTCATGACCTGAGCTGAAGGCAGAGGCTTAAACACTGAGCCACTCAGGCGCCCCAACAGATCCTCTTTTTAAAACATTTGTTTACTTTGGCTTTTCACTCATCTTGTTTTCCTACTCCTTGGATGTTTTCTTCTTATTTCATCCTTTGCAGTCTTTAGGTGCTGGACCCATTTATTTCCTTAAAAATTTGCATCGATGACTAAGAAGTTTTTTATATAGCCTTAATGGCAGGCACCCATACACACCGGTGAATCTGATGCATAAAACGTGGATGTGTAACTAATATGTTGAACCAAGTTAAAATGAACAATTCAAAACTCCTGATCAGTTCCCCATTCCAAAACTCATTTCTTTTGCAGTAATCCTAAGCTCATAAATAACACTACCACCTACCCAGCTGTTAAAACTAAACACCTAACAGTCATCCTTGGGCACCTGGGTGGCTCAGTTGGTTAAGCGACTGCCTTAGGTTCAGGTCATGATCCCAACCTGGGATCGGGCCCCGCATCGGGTTCCCTGCTTGGCAGGAAGCCTGCTTCTCCCTCTCTCATTCCCCCTGCTTGTGTTCCCTCTCTAGTTGTGCTTCTGTGTCAAATAAATAACTAATATCTTTAAAAAACAACAACAACAACAACAAAAAAAACAAAACTAAACACCTAAGAGTCATCCTTGATTCTGTCTTCCTCCTCCAGTTTAGGGAGCTCAAACAATTCTATCTCTAAAAAACAATGCTTTCACTTCTCCCCCATCCTTTTACAAACCCCCAAGCTTAAAGCCCCCAGATTACTTCAAGAGTTCAACTGATTGGGAGCCTGGGTGGTTCAGTGGGTTAAAGCCTCTGCCTTTAGCTCAGGTCATGATCTCAGGGTCCAGGGATCGAGGCCCGTATCGGGTTCTCTGCTCAGCAGGGAGCCTGCTTTCTCCCCTAGCTCTACCTGCCTCTCTGCCTACTTGTGATCTCTCTGTCAAATAAACAAATAAAAACTTAAAAAAATTGAAAAAGACACAAAAAGATGGAAGAGCATTCCATGCTCATGGATCGGAAGAATAAACATTGTCAAAATGTCTATGCTGCCCAGAGCAATCTATACTTTCAATGCCATTTCGATCAAAATTCCACCAACATTTTCCAAAGTGTTGGAACAAACAATCCTAAAATTTATATAGAACCAAAAAAGACCCCGAATCGCTACGAATTGCTGAAGAAGAGAAACAAAGCTGGGGGCATCTCATTACCTGACTTCAGGTTTTATTACAAAGCTGTGATTACCAAGACAGCAAGGTACTAGCACAAAAACAGAGAAATAGACCAATGGAACAGAGTAGAGAGACCAGATATGGACCCACAAATCTATGGTCAAATCATCTTCGACAAAGCAGGAAAAAATATCCAGTGGAAAAAGGACAGTCTCTTCAATAAATGGTGCTGGGGAAATTGGACAGCTACATATAAGAGAATGAAACTAGACCATTCTCTTACACCACACACAAAGGCAAACTCGAAATGGATGAAAGACCTCAACGTGAGGCAGGAATCCATCAAAATCTTGGAAAAGAACATAGGCAGTAACCTCTTTGACATCGGCCACAGAAACTTCTTTCAAGACACGTCTCCAAAGGCAAAGGAGACAAAAGCAAAAATGAACTTCTGGGAATTCATCAAAATAAAACGCTTCTGTACAGCAAAGGAAACAGTCAACAAAACAAAGAGGCAACCCACGGAATGGGAGAGGATATTTGCAAATGACACTACACACAAAGGACTGATATCCAAGATCTATAAAGAACTACTCAAACTCAACATCCAAAAAGAAGATGAGCACATCAAAAATGGGCAAGAGACATGAAGAGGCACTTCTCCATAGAAGATATATAAATGGCTAATAGACACATGAAAAAATGTTCATCATTACTAGCTATCAGGGAAATTCAAATCAAAACCACACTGAGATACCACCTTACACCAGTCAGAATGGCCAAAATTAACAAGTCAGGAAACAACAAGTGTTGGAGAGGCTGCAGAGAAAGCGGAACTGTTGGTGGGAATGCAAGTTGGTGTAGCCGCTTTGGAAAACAGTGTGGAGATTCCTTAAAAAATTAAAAATAGAACTACCCTATGACTGCAATTGCACTACTGGGTATTTACCCCAAAGATACAGATGTAGTGAAAAGAAGGGCCATATGTACCCCAATGTTCATTGCAGCAATGGCCACAATCGCCAAATTGTAGAAAGAGCCAAGGTACCCATCAACAGATGAATGGATAAAGAAGATATGGTCCATATATACAATGGAATACTATGCCTCCATCAGAAAGAATGAATATCCAACTCTTGTAGCAACATGAACTGGATTGGAAGAGATTATGCTGAGTGAAATAAGCCAAGTAGAGAAAGTCAAGTATCACATGATTTCACTTACTTGTGGTGCATAAGGGGTAATACAGAAGACAGTAGAAGGAAAGTAAATGGGAAGTAGGGTAATTCAGGGAGAGAAATGAAACACGAGAGACTTTGGACACAGAAACAAACTGAGGGACTTGGAGAAGGGGGTGGGGGGATGGGAGAGCCTGGTGCTGGGTACCGAGGGCACCTATTGCATGGAGCACTGGGTGTGGGGCATGGGCAGTGAATCTTGGAACACTGAAAAAATAAAATAAATTAAAAAAAAAAAAAGAGTTCAACTGATCTCTGGCTCTCTTCTCATCCCTATCCAATGCATTCTGTTCTCAGCAGAGAAATGTCCTTAAATGAACATGAGACCAAGTCCTTCTCTAACTTAAACCCATCACGTGCATGGCCATGACCAGCAAGGCCTCCACTGATCTCTGCCTACTTCTATCTATCTCCTTTCTCACTGTATTACAGCACACGGGCCTATTATCTATTTCTCAAAATGCCAGCAGACTTCTTATCTTGGGCACTTGTAGTATCTGTTCTGTTTTTAGTTTATTCTGGACACAGATCTTTGCATGGCTCCTCCACATTATGTATGTCCCAGTTCAAATTATTTTCTTCTCAGACAGACATTTCTTAATCAACAAATCCAGAGCAGCCATCCCAGCCCATGTCCCTACCATCACAATGCTCTTCTCTTTTTTTCATAGCAGTTATATCTTGTTTACATATTTGTTTACTGAAGATGACTATCTCAGGCTGAGAACCCAAAAGATGTCACCCGCAACACTAAAATTTAGTGCACTTTCTCTACCCAAGAGAATGCAGGCTCTACCCTCTCAGGACTCTGATGATCTTGCTTGTCATTAACTATCCAGGACTCAATACAGTGCACGGCACATAACTAGATAAGAAGAAGCTGTGAATTAATATATATAAATACATTAATCACTCCATTACTTATAAACCAATTGAACAGTTTGAGCTATCACTCCTTGCTACTGCTATTACTTTGAAGCAAAAAAAAGCATAAAATTATAAACACAGTCCCCAAATGCTATGAATTCAGTGGTATTTGCTTATTAACAATTTACTAGCAGTAGTAAAAAGTTAACATGTTTACTATTTCTACACATGTGAGAGTAAATGAATCTGATAAATAAAATCCAGTAATAATAAAAAATGAAATTAAGTCATTAAAATCCATTTTTAAACATTACCTCAGGAACCACTTCTTCTGAGGCAGAAAAGAAGTATGTATATACAATTAATTCTGAAGCAGCATCTATGTATTTCTCCTGTGAAGATATGAATAGAAAAGAGGTGACTTTTAAATATTAAGATCAGAATTCATTCCTCATTAAACATTCAGAGCAAGCAGTATCATCCTCAGCCCTATCATCCCAATTTGACGCCTTTAAGTGTTTTTATGTGAAAAGATGATGGAATATAAGCAGCAAACGAAAATGAATTGTTTCTAAAGCAGAAAGACCAGCACAACTCAATGCTTTCATATTCCTCTAAATAAAGTTAGGTATAATACAAGCTCAATTCATATTTTTTAATTTAATAGTTATAGGAGAGATCTGTGCATATATAAACACATCTTCAGAAAGTTTATATTCACACTGCACTCTGCAGTCTCAAAGAGCCAAAAATGCTAAAAAGTTAACACAAAATTTGAAAAACCAGAGCAGGCGACATCTTTTTATTTCTGTTTTAATTTCTATTTCACTAAGACAAACAATAGAAGGCATATAAGAAAGTGTTTTCATTAGAGAAATACTTAGATTGAACTGAAATTTTCTAATAAGAGTGAAATAATTTTAAGCTTTGGATCAAAGTTTTGGCTATACTGAAAATTAAATTACAATACATTTGTATTTGTGAATTAAAAAAAAAATCATTTGATAACCTTCAAAGGTGACTCTCCGCCTACGTAAACAAAAAATACACGATGTCTCTTTTGCACATGTTCAAACATTTGCTGACTTGGAAGTGGCCGAATTAGAGCCCTGTTTGAAAATAAAACAAACAAAATAAACTTGCATTTGAACAAAAGACAGAACATAATTTTAAAACCACAAAGTTTTAATGTTGTATTAACTGAATTTTGAATAATTACCCAATCCACATAAATCTAATAAAACCTTAGCCCATGACCAATATTGTACTCACATAATGAAAACAAAGTACCCACAATTGAATCTATCAATTTAAAAAATAAGTTTAAAATACATCCCTTTAGAGAATACCATCTTAGCCAATAGTTTGATAGGCAAGAACAGAAATATAATCCATTTAGAGCCCTCAGCTAAAAACAGAAGGATCCACATGAGAATTATTTTTTCCCTTTCATATGATCATTCACACTAACACACTGTGAAATCCTATCCCAGGAAATTATAATACAATGCTAAGAAGATTTATGTCTATTTAAAGGCTAGTTTTAAAATATCCTATAGAGGTTAAAATCTAAATGTTTCATAAGTACCTTATTCTTTTCAGAAAAAGTAAAATGGAAAGTAGTAGTCATAATACTACCTAAGAACCTTATAAAAAGTAAACAAAACTCTACAAAGACTTTTACTATGCAAGCATATTTCAAAGCCAAATACACCGAGGAATAAATTATATCAAAGGTTATTATAAAATGAATCACTTGCAAAATGTCACTACAAAACTAAAAAAGAGCATGATTTATACTGTCAGATTTTTACTCCACTAAATTTGCAAAGAATAAATACAGACTTTGCAAAGGCAAACGTATTTTCAAAATGCACAATTCCTTAGATGCATTGCATCACTCCACTCTAGCCTCTATTGTTGTACTTCAGTAATTAACTGCTAAGTGATGCAACCCCAGGACTGAGTCGTGAAATTTCATTTGCAACAGAGTCACCCCTAGTTACATCAGGAGAAGTCCACCTCAAGCTTAAGGTAAAACTCATTAAAAATTCTCAAAACATGAAGACCATCTAATCACAGGGAATAAAGCACATCCCACTAGCAATCCCCTCATACAATACAACCTTATCTCACCGTTTATTCAGAAAGCAAATAAAGAAAATGAAATATGCAATCAATGAGAATATACAGTGAAAATTCATACTAATAAGCTTTGCAAACTTGAATAAAGGTTATTCCTAATTCTGCCTTTTCTCAAATAATTCAAACCACACAGCGCCATGCCACTCAACAAATCCAACATAATATTCTGGTTTTACTTACAGCTATTTAAAGCTATCAATGTACCCCTGTCAAACTCACAAGGAAGTGCTTATACTTTCTAAGTCAATATAGGTTAACCTACCTTGATAAATGTTCTCTGTAATAAGTTCCACATAATTGCATTGAATAATTATAAGCACCAACTTTTATACCCCAGCAAGACAGATGTAGATGAAAAATCAAAATCACCAAATTGAAACCAACAGGAAATGTCTATGGAAGAAATGGTTTTCTTAGAAGTAAAATCTCAGAGATCTGTAACTCAAATAAGAATCTGGGTCTCGGGGCGCCTGGGTGGCTCATTTGTTAAGTGTCAGCCTTCGGCCCAGGTCACGATCCTGGAGTCCGAGGATCGAGTTCCACATTGGGCTCCCTCCTCAGCAGTAGGCCTGCTTCTCCCTCTGTCACTCCCCCTGCTTGTGTTTCCTCTCTAGCTATTTCACTGTCAAATAAATAAATAAAATCTTAAAAAAAAGAAAAAAAGAATCTGGGTCCTAATTATGTCACATTCTAAGCAATGTACAGTAATACCTCACAGTTGGCGTAAAACAGCATGCGACAGATTACGGAAAGTATTTTAGCTGTTATCTAAAAATAATTTTCCAGTACTACATGGCCAGGGATTAAAGCCCAAGCCTATTCAGAACAATAATATTGTGGGGTTTATTTTAAAAACTCTGAAATTAAGTAACAAGAAAAATAAGTTGATGTAAATGAAGCAGTATAAAAGCAAATTTATAGTAAAATAAAAACTACAATTTACAAGGTTGTTGGAAGTAATCAAATTCTGAAAATGCATTAAAAAATCCCCTGGCAGAGGTGCCTGGGTGGCCCACTGTGTTAAGCACCTTCCTTTAGCTCAGATCATGATCTTGGGGTCCTGGGAATGAGCCCCACACTGGGCTCCCCACTCAGTGGCAAGTCTGCTTCTCCCTCTCCTTCTGTTGCTCCCCCTGCTTGTGCGCTCTTTCTCTCTCCCAAATAAATAAATCTTAAAAAAAATAAAAAAAATAAGAAATCCACTGGAGAAATTTTTTCCTACAAAAGAAATGAATTTATATGAGGTTAACAAATATAATACGAATCACAGTTCCTTTTGTTTCTTTGTTTCTTTAAAGTATCCCTCTGCATATACTATATATGCCTATCTTTTGTCATAAATGAACAGACAGATGTTATTTAGGTTAAGTCCCTAAAAAACTGTGGGTTCAATATGGTCTATTAAAATACATTTAGCTTTATTTTTATTTATTTTTTCAAAGAGAGAGAGAGCGAGCGAGCATGTATGGTGGAGAAGGGCAGAGGGAGGGAAAGAGAATCTTAAACAGGCTCTACACCCAGCATGGAGCCCAACATAGGGCTTCATTTCATGCCTCAAAGATCAAGACCTGAGCCAAAATCAAAAGTCGGATGCTTAACTGACTGTGCCACCCAGGTGCCCCAAAATTGCATTTAACTTTAAAACATTGTGATCTTTTAATAAAAAAATTAAATTCAATTTACTAGTTTCAGGAGTAGAATTTAGTGATTCATCCAGTGCTCATTACATCCACTGCCCTCCTTAATGCCCATCACACATTTAGCTCATTCCACACCCACCTCCCCTCCAGCAACCCTGTTTGTTTCCTAGTTAAGAGTCTCTTTTGGTTTGTCTTCCTCTCTGTTTTTATCTTATTTTTTCTTCCTCTCCCTTATGTTCACGTTTTATTTCTTAAATTCCAGATGTGAATAAAAATGATATTTGTCTTTCTCACTTATTTCACTTAGCATAATATTCTCTAGTTCCATCCATATGGTTCCAAATGGCAAGATTTCATTCTTTTTAATGGTTAACTAACATTCAGTTGCATATATATACCACCTCTTCTTTACCCATTCATATATTGATGGACATCTGGGCTCTTTCCGTATTTTGGCTACTGTGGACATTGCTGCTATAAAGTACTCGCAGTCATATAGTAAAAGCCTTTCCTAACAAAAACTTACCCAGACACTCTGTGAGCAAACTCAATAATATCATCTTTAGTTCGTGGTCCTCTATAATTATATGCCAAGTCCCCCTTTAATCTTAAAAAGAAAAAAAAAAAAAAAAGGACAGAAGCTTAGATTATTTCAAGTACTATAATTGTTAATGCTAGTAACTACTGTTACATAAAATTATAGTGTATAAAATAGAAAATGCTGAGTAGTTTCAGAAGTAGCATAACCATGTGAAATACAGTACACAACTGGCTACAGGGAACCAACAACTCAAAATATTAAGAGAAAAGGCTGTATTTTATTAAAATTACATGAAAATAGTTTACTTTGTATCTAATAGTTGCATTGTGTCTATGCTTCTGAACACATTCATGGTCAAGAGCTTGTCAAAGTATCATTAAGTCTATGTTCTCTAGTTTAAAATATGATAGGGAATATAAATTTTAAGCAACACAACATCATAGGAACTTGAAAGAGGCTCCATGATTATAGAGTAAAACAAGGCATGAAACACAAATTCTATAAAACTAAGATAATTCTTCAAAAGCCTGTCAATGATGTGTCCAACTGAGATTTTAAAAAAAAAAAAAAGTGAAAGCACAACAGAACATTTATAATCAAACAAAAAAGAACAGAAAGGATAATTTACTTAACACAAGTAAAAGTGGCTTAACATTTTTTGAAAGTAGGGGAAGGAGGGAAGTCAACATAAAATGCAAGAAATAAAAAATTAAAATTCGCCAAATTTTGAAATTTGAGATTTCAAAGCACTGAAATAAAAACTTACTTAATTATAAAAATAAGTTTCAAAATAATTCCTCAACTCGCACATTATCAAAATAAGGATGAAACTCAAGAGAAAATTCAGTAAATTATGACTGTGAAATAAATCCTTAGAATTAGCACGCCATTTCTCCCAACTTATATACACTTGACATTAGACTTTGCCAACACTTACAGATTAGAATTATATCCACCAATTTGATTCTCTTTGTTTCTTTTCTAATGAAATAAGTCTATTTCGATGATAGAAAAGTAACATTTGTTAGGAGACAGGATTCACATGATACAGCAGAATACCCTCTTGAGCTCCTCAAGGGCGAAAGACCTTTCAGACTTTACAGCCGTACATCTCGTCCTGCAGGATGCCTGCCTTGGAGTGAGCACTCGGAGCACATTCAGTGAATTAGCCGTAAAACAACACACTCACTTAAATACCAAGAAAAACAGAAAGAGGCAGTCCCTCTCCTTTGATCACCTACTGCACCTAGAAAGAATTGCTGAACCTAAATCTTCAATCCTCCAAGGATGCTACTAGAAATTAATGTAATAAAACGTAAGCAGAGTGAACTAATAAAAATACACATATAAACATACAACACTCAACTTACAGCTTAATTGTTGGATAACCTCGAACTCCAAACTCTGAAGCAATGCCTTGATAAGAAAAAGAATAAATAATTCTAAATTTTTTTAAAAATGAGAAACTAGGTAGTAAATGAGCCTTTTACTTAAAAAATATATATGTATTTATACAACCCAATAAAGTTATGTTGTTTTCAAGTCTTTAAAAAGAATATAAATTCACATACAAAAAAGAAAAAACATGACATTCACATACAAAACAATTACTTAATAATCCAACCTATGGCCACACAGAACACTACGACAAATTAAGAATAAATGCCAAAAGCGTAGCTAAAATTTTCTCCCTGAGGTATTTTAAAGATATTGTTTAAAAAAAAATGGTCTCACTTGTCATTTGATTTCATTTTCTAGGATATTTTTTTTTTCCCTAGGTCTCATTGGTTTCTTGCAAAATAAAAATAAACAACCAAAAAGACAACCAAAAAGCAAAGCCTATCCTTTCCTTTAGTGTTTTCTGAATCTTAAAAGAACTGCATTGTATTTTAATTTTAAAAAGATAAATTGTATTTGCAAAATTAGTTTCTGTAGTTAATAAATGATCTAAAAGCAACTCCATCTACTTTAGATGTTTCTGCTTTTGTAATAACCCAGGATAATTCTAGTCATTTTCAAAGATTATTCTGACGTCCTCATGTTTATTAAAATGGGATACAGTTGCTACGACGGCATCTTTTTTGAGGGAAAGAAGAAACAAAAACAATAAAAGAGAATTAGTACTTTAAGAGGTATGGAAATCACTACTGCAAATTAACATCTCCCTACTTTACAGATTCAAGACAACTAGAACAGCCAAGAAATGAAACCATCTCAGTTAAGAGACAATATACAATATATTTACACATATATTAGTTTAGATAGAATATAATGTATTTATTCATAGGATCTCTTCCTTTGTTAATTTATTTTGGGACATTTTACCACAGATGGGTATCAGAACACTACTGCACATGAGTTTTGATTTACCAATCACTTTAGTCATCATTACTCTGGTTTTTTAGCACTGCCCAGTACAAAAGATTGATGACGAAGTGAAACTGGCAAAATAACAGTCAAAATCTCTCAGCCTTCTTTGTTATCAACAGAGTTTCTCCCTTAAACACACAGAGAAAGGTGACTGGAAGGTTCTGGACAGTGATCAACACTGGTTTTTATTAGAAGCAACAGAGACAGCAAAGGTAACAAAAATAACACAGCTTCTGGAGATACAGATCCTGCCTGTGAATAGCTATGTGAACTTAAACCAATTACATAATTTATTTGTGCCCATCCGTAATGAAGGATTTAAGTGTCAAACAGAGTCTAATTGAACACTGTGGTTATTGAGATTGACTTCTTAGTAAAAATATAAAAATGACCTGGGGGGATACTGTGAGGAAAAGATGCTTTTAATGCCCGCCCCCCCTTCCCAAATTAAGGGGGCAGGAAAACATCAGTCCTTAATTATCTTCAACCAAGACTAATACAATTGACTGGGGGTAGGGGCAAGTATATCCATTTATCAATTCTTTTACTGTAAAGTTATTTTAATAAACAGATAAAAAAAAGAAAATATGTAATCAATGAGAAAATATAGTGGTGGTTCTCCAAACATGTTTCAGAGAAAAATAATCCCAGCTCCACATTTAACCCCATCACATTTCCCTGGCCTCAGTGTATCTCTAAGATGGGAGTCATATAATGCCACCCACTCTATTACACCTTGACTCTCTGAGCAGTACATTTCATTTCTCATAGAATTTAAACTGGCAGTGACTCCTAAAACCATAAGCATAGGTTTCCCTAGGAAAACAGTTTATATATTTATATAATGTGTGTGTGTGTGTGTGTGTGTGTATAGCACACAAACAAAGCACAAAACACGGGTTATAGGCCTAAAATGATGTAGGTTAGGATTCCAACTTCTCATCTATCATCTGGGCAGCTCTTTCCCTTCTGAGGATAGCACTCATCTTGAGCTTATGGGTGAGATTTTAAAATGAGAAAACATTTGGAAAAGATCTAAGAGAGAGCCTGGCACAGAGATCCTCAAATGATAGGTCCAATTCCTTTCTATTTCTGATGCTGATCTCACTGTTAAGTAATTATCTGGAGACACATGAGTGTATATATAATAACTATCACATGTAAAATATCTTATAGTTGACTTTAACAGATCTTCAATATACCTCCAGACAATTCTGTGAGCAGGAGGATACTAATATCACTTTTCAGGTAAAGAAACTAATACTTAGAAAGACTTGGTAACTTGTTTGAATGCAAGCACTGATTATGTAGGACTATGAATGATGCTTAAATCTGCATTTAACTTTTTGTTCTTTATTTTTTCATATTAGAGAACAATGGTTTATATAAAACCTGAGATTGATTCTTTCACAAATCCAAGACTCCATCTGTAACATGAATAAATTCTCTGGAATTTTATATTAAATGCTTATAAAATGAAGTTAAACATGAAATCCCCTATTTCCTGTTTTCTCCTTGAAATAAGAACTTATATGGTAGAGTTAGGCTTGGAAGTGCATCATGATGATCTCAGACTCTGGTCCTAATTCTGCCTCTAACTTTCGTGTTTGAAATTAGTCATTTCACTGCTAACTACCTACTGTTACTTCATCTACACAATGGGCAGAGGAAGATGGGAGGAGCTGTAATTAATCTGAAGACCTTTTCAGCTCAAAATACTATTTTTCTTAGTATTTATTGAGTGTTACTATGTGTCTAACATGAAGAGGATATAAAATATAGCAGCTGTTCTCATCTGGGAGATATTTGCCCTTCAGGACGATAATTTAGGGGGACAGTGGGATGGGGAGAAGGGTGTTACTAGTATCTGGTGGATGGAGATCAGGGATGTTGCTAAATATCTTACAAAGCACAGAAACCCTTCTGCCCAAACAAAGAATTATTTGGCTCAAAATATCCTTAGTGCCAAGACCGAGCAACCCTGAAATATAATCATGGACCAGAAATGGCTTATAAATTTAGAAAGAAAGGTAAAATTAGTTTGCCAGTATAATCTATGAACAAGAAATTAGAATGTTATTGGCCAAATGTCATTCCAAGTTTACACATCAACAAGAAGTAAATTATGACCTTTAACATAAAGTAAGTACCCACACTCACGTTGAGGAATAAATAGAATTTCAGTGGCTTCAGAATAGAAATCCGTACACTGTTACGGGTAGCATCATAACGTATTTTACAAATGTGAAACAATTCTGGTACTTGATTTGGAAGGGATTATGTACAGAAACAGGCTAAAATATCTATCTTTATACAGTTTTTTTTTTATGTTAGTTACAGCATTATCAGTTAAAACCATGCATCAAGAAAATTTTGATACAATTCCAAACACATAGGGCAGGATAATTCATGATAGTTCAAGTTTCTCTAGTTCAAGAATTCTGTACAGAGATGTGTTGGACTGAGTGTGATGACGTGTGCTTTCAATGTCTGCTCTTATACACTTGAGAAATAAGTTACCCTCAAATACTCTTGAGATGTTTTTTATATTTGATCACTGAATAATCCTATCTCACCCAAATCCAAATCCTATAAATCTATAAGTAACTAGTCATCAGAATAATACTTTACTCTGTGGTTCTCTAACTTAGACGTGCCGCAGAATTACCTAAGGTTCACGTTAAAAATACAGATTCTCATGATCCCATTTCAGAGACTTTCACTGGGTAGGGCTGATGTTGGTCTTCAGACTCTAAATTTACATTGAGCAGCCCAGGTAATTCTAATGCAGGTGATCTGCACCATAAATGCTAAGATACACTAATGCTGTAAATGCCTGAAAAGTGACCTACGGAGATGGATGAAATACACAGGCAACAGCCAAGCCTTCGGTATTTACAGTTAGGCATAGAAAAATGTTGACAGCTAGTTTGCGAAAAAAATTCAATTTCTTTACCTGTTTCTACTAAAATGCTTGTAGTGGAGCTGCCTTGAAGTATTCAAGGAAGCTTTAAGAATTAATATGCCCAGGGCGCCTGAGTGGCTCAGTGGGTAAAGCCTCTGCCTTTGGCTCAGGTCATGGTCTCAGGGTCCTGGGATCAAGGCCTGCATCGGGGCCCTCTGCTCAGCAGGGAGCCTGCTTCCTCCTCTCTCTCTGTCTGCCTCTCTGCCTACTTGTGATCTCTCTTTGTCAAATAAATAAATTAAAATATTTTAAAAAAAAAGAATTAATATGCCCAAAATCTATTCGTACAATCTCGACAAGAGTTCCCAAATACACCTTTAAAAAAAATACTAGGAAGGTAGTTTTTCTCCATAAGCACATAAAACATTCTGATTGTACAGTAGAGTAGAAAATGTATCCACCGCTGACAAAAACACTAAGTCACCTAACAATTTACTTATGTTTGCTATTGTCTCTCCCCTCGAGAGTATCATCGCCATCAGAGTAGAAATTGTTGTCTGTCTTGGTCACTGATGTTTCACTGATGTCTAGAATGTGCCTGGTACATTGTGGCAGATAAGTTAAGGGCTCATGAAATACCCGCTGAATGAATACTGACTACAGTGATTTTTCAATAGGCTATGTTTGTATGATGCAAGTAGTCACAAGAATTCACAAGCAAGCGTTACCATGTAGCTTGGGAAAGGGAAGCGAGGGTTTAGCACTGCACATCCAAGGAATAAAGGACATAAAATATAGGAAACACCCATCACAACCTTGGCAGAGGACCATCCTCATATACTAGCTCCCCTATCTCTTTTCCCAAAGCTAGATGGTTTGACTGATAATGTGCTCCGTATGCTCTACAGAGGTTTCTTCCTCCTATTAATTCAACATAATATATAACACGATGCTAAATGAACAATAAATCTGTAACAGTCACATATCAGAGGCAAAAATTTAAACCTCTTAATGGATTATGAATAACGGGATGAAAAACAGTCTCATCATAAAGTACCCAAAACGCTACAAACTATATATGTTTTAACTGCTGTAAGAACGTTGCATTTTAATTACACCATTTAAGACATTTTTTTTCTAAGAGACTCAGAAAGAAGTCGTAGCTATTTTTCCCCTAAATATAGCATCACTTAATAGTGACACACACAGGCACTTCGTACATACTGAATAGTAAGCTAATGAATTAGATACTATAAAAAGACTAAACATAAACAGTTATTAGCACTGTAGCATCACACGAGTAGTTTACCATTAAGGTTTTTACTGATTGTAGGTTCTATTTTTTCCTTGATTATTTGTCTTCATATACCCACACCCTATACATTATTTTACTTTGCGACTCCATTAAATGATTCAAATGATCACAAGAATGTGCTATGTTTGAGACTTTATTCTACCTATTGGTCTGCTCATATTTTCCCTTCTATTAGATGAAGCATTTCCTGGACAGGAAGGATTTGTTTTGGTCTTCCTTTAATCTCTAGAGACTAACACACTAATTAGTAAACACACTGAGTGAATATGATTGACCATGTGAATGAACACAGGCACACACAACTCTAATTAACAAGACTGATTGACACAAGATTGCCTAGACACAGGAACTCGTTTTCAGGAACAATGGCTGAAAGCAATAATTTCTCAAACACTGTTAAAAAGCTTATTTCTAGAAACCAGTCTCTGTCTACAGTAATTCCTGCTATCGCTCTGGTCTCCTCTCAAAGTTTTAACAACTTTCTCGTTTGACTACAATTCCAGCCCTCACACCTAATTGCTCTCTAGTTCCCTGTTCCCAAACATCAAATCCCATAGATTCATAGCAGCTGCTAACACGGAAACACACAGAAAATTATTCTTTCCCATATAACCAGTAGTAGGATAGTTGAGCAACTATGTTAAGAATCATATAATATCACTTTTGATTGTTCTTCTTTATACTACAGAGTATATCCGTCACATCTGTGATTTCACCCTTGAAGACGTCTGTGAGGATTACTGTGTCGTCTTTACTCCACTGTCATTACCAAGTTTGGGCTTCCAGCATCCTTTTCTGTGCACCAAGATGTATACAAAAACCAACTTATACGATTTTCTTGACTCTAATTGCTGCCCCTTTGTACCGTACATGTTGCTGCCAAAAACATTTTTATCAAGTCAACTGCTTCTCAAAAATGTCCATTACCTCTCAATCGACAACTGATATTTACCAATGTAGACATCAAAGCTTAGAGATGTTAAGAAACTCCCCATTTTACATGGCAAAAGTAGCAGGCAGAAGCAAGATTTGAATTCAGGTCTGCTTTCTGAAGCCATGCTCTTCCCAAATTTCTATGATACTTCACACTTCTCTCAACTTAAACTCTTTTTTTCTCAAATTCTTTAAGATAGGCATTGGTAAACTTTTCTGTAAAAGGTCAGATAACATTGGGGCGCCTGGGTGGCTCAGTTGGTTAAGCGACTGCCTTCGGCTCAGGTCATGATCCCGGAGACCCGGATTCGAGCCCCACATCAGGCTCCCTGCTCGGCAGGATGCCTGCTTCTCCCTCTCTCACTTCCCCTGCTTGTGTTCCCTCTCTAGCTGTGTTTCTCTCTGTCAAATAAATAAAATCTTAAAAAAAAAAAAAAAAAAGTCAGATAACAACTATCTTAGGCACCATGGGGAAAAGAATCTCTTTTAACTTCTCAACTCCTCCAGTGGAACACAAAAACAGGCATAGACAACAGTAAACAAATGAGTGTGACTGTGTTCCAATATCGCTCCATTTACAAAATTGAGTAGTGGGCCAGATTCTGTCCACAGGATGTGGTCTGCCACTTCTGCTTTAGGACATCCTATCTCTGGAACATACTTAATTACACTCATACTTAATTACAACTCTAGAATTTTGCTGTAATATTCTCTCTAATGTCAATATTTTCCTGATCCTCCCTTGCATTTTTTTCTACCTTATCTCATCTTGTAGGTCTCCATCTCCTCCCCTACCACATCATCTCTGGCTACTCATACAACTCTCCTTCTGAATTCACAGAGCAACATCAAATTTCTGTAGTTGCCTTAAGTAAACCAAGTCTTTCAAGGGGGCTCAAAGCAGAAACAGTTGTTTATACATACATGTTAGGCAGAAGAGTAACATACACTGCGTATTACACATTTGATGGCTAAATCACTTAACTCACAAAGTATACAACCTTTATTTACCTGAGCAAAAAAGAATTATTTCTTCCTCCTACCTTGAATATTGCTTCATGTTTGGTAAACTATTTTCACTATGAGAACAATAAAATAATAAACTGAGTAAATGCTTACTGGAATAGGAGGTGGCATCCATCTTTCCAACTTTAACTGGAGAACCAATATTTTTCATCTCAAGACCAACTTCATTCCAAATTGGCTCCAGCTTTTTACAATGGCCACACCATGGTGCGTAAAACTTGGGAGGAAAAGAAAAGACAACCACTAAAATGTTGTGCTATTTTGTATATCGATCTTAATTTTTAAAGAATCTCTTTGACTAAATGATCTGATGAAGAGTTCATTTTAGACAGAAGTTTAAATGTAATTTCTAAAGTAATTACATAATAAAAGGCAACATACACACACGAATCTAATTAGTTTAACACCTAGCATATACCTCAACATTGAAATTACCTTCAGTTTATTTAAAATGACTACTTATTCCTATTTAAAACAGACATTTTACAGTAAAAATATCTTTGCTTCAAAGTCAGTCTGTGTCATATGTAAAAGGAATACACATACATCACACACACATCCCCTTAAATGTTCATGAAGAACATCAGTCTATTTCTATTATGAAAACCCCAACACAGTAGGCACCTTTGCTACTTTAAGCATAACTACTAGTAAGGCCTGAGGGGATCACTAAGATTACTGGCTTGGCACAGGACAAGGCTGATTACACTAAAACCACAGTTCCTTTTTCTTCAGGATCACCAGAGGGCTGAGGTAGAAACAGGTTCCTCCAGTTAAATGGTGTAACAAGCTGCGTGTTGTACTCTCATAAAATAAGATTTATGTGCTTTTAACATTATATTATGGAAATGTTCAAACATGCACAAAAAGAGAGGAAGAATTAAACAGCGGACTCTCGCATCCCATCGCTTGGCTTCTTGGCATGAGCAACTGTTGACTCTGCTGTTCTCGGTGTATGTCTTTGGCTGCCACTCTTACTGAGACAAGTTAAAATGAGGTTTCAGGTATGAGGTTTAAATAATTCTAAACTGGAAAGTGAAAAAAGTAAAACGAAAATCTGATTTGGTTCTCCATTAAGATGAAAATAAGATTTTTAGTGTCAAGTGATAATAACATAACAAGAAAAAAAAGAGTGAATTTTGTAGTAAAATCATACCACAATCTCCCTCAGACATAATTCATTTGTCGACCTCTTCGGAATTTCAGCAAAAACAGGTTCCCTTGACAGGAACCTAAAGGCTCTCAGGTTCATTTTAATATAATAAACTACATAACACTACATGACAAAAAAATGGATAAAATACATAAACACTAATCATATATTACCATATCTGTGTGAAGAATGGAAAA
The DNA here is from genome assembly GCA_004023965.1 of Spilogale gracilis. NCBI lineage: Eukaryota > Metazoa > Chordata > Mammalia > Carnivora > Mephitidae > Spilogale > Spilogale gracilis. Next base: position 9,217 of record PITA01005253.1, on the reverse strand, counting down.
TAATACTTAAAATGGCAGGGGTAGTTAATTAGCACAAAAATTTACATACTCACATCTACAAGCCAAATGTCATCTTTCCGATTGTCTTTAAACCTAAAAAAAAAACATGAGAAAACAAATCTCTGATTGCATGTTTGTTTCTACTTTATAATATGTGGGGCAGATAAACTGATAAATATTGGAGCATGGAACAAATTTTTATGTAAAATTTTTACTAAGTGATCTCTAAATCTTATTGACTAAACATCTTTTAATTTTTTAGATTTTTTAAAAAAGATTTTATTTATTTATTTGACAAAGAAAGTGAGAGAGCACAAGCAAGGGAAGCGGCAGCAGGAGTGGGAGACACAGGCTCCCCACTGACCAGGGAGCCTGATGTGGGGCTCAGTCCTGGGACTCTGGGATCATGAGCAGAAAGCAGATGCTTAACCATCTGAGCCACCCAGGCACCCCCAATAAATATCTTTTAAAAAGTACAGAACTGATAATCAGAAATACAAAATTAAAAAAAAATTTTGGATCACCTGGGTGGCTCAGTCTGTTAATCACCTGCCTTAGGCTCAGGTCCTGATCCCAGGGTCCTGGGATTGAGCCCCACGTCGAGCTCCCTGCTTGGCAAGGGAGTCTGTTTCTCCCTCTCCCTCTGCTCACACTTGCTCTCTCTTTAATAAATAAATAAAATCCTCAAAAAAGTTAAATAAAAAAATTAAGTGGCACTTGGTAGAAACACACACAGTCCTCAGCTCCCGGGCCCTCTATTCCACTTACTTTTGTGCATTACAGTTAGCAGAGCTAAACTAAGACTGCTATTAAAAAGGTCTACTTCCAGGACTGGCCCTTGGCTGGCAACTGGGAAAGTGAATTTCCGGAGAATTTCCACCATTTCCTGATAAGATAGCTCACTGCTCCAATGCTGTGCAAAGTGGTTTTATAATGAACACCCGCGTTTCTTCCAGGAGTCTGCAATTTTGGTACAGACGAGGCAGGAAGGCCCTTACCAAGGTGACCATCCCTTACCAAGAATCCCTAACCACTGAGTCTCTAAGGAGCTTTCCTGGTAGGGAACATTTCACCTATGTGGTCATGACTCCTGATGGAGGACTTGAAGCCTAGGAGGACAACTCCTAGGAGAGGACTCTTGGAACTTGTTCCTGTTTTCCTCTGGAATTTACCCCACAATGGCTTTTCCCTTTGTGCCCCTTCACTGCAATAAATCCTAACTGTGACTTCCACAACAGGCTGAGTCCTCTGAGGGCTCCTGCTCAAATAAACAAGCCTAGGGGTGCTTTGGGGAACCCCCTAAACACAAGAGCCTCCAGTGAAAGAATTTCCCTAAAACACAGTTCTGATCATCTGATCATGTTACTCTTATCTGACACCTTCTAGGTACACTCCCATCACCTACAAAAAGTAGTGTGTGCTGTTACATGTACCCATGCGCTGGCTCCACTTACCCTTCCACTCAAATATAAGCATCCTGTGATATCCAATCCACCCATGCTATTTACCACAGCTAAATTCACAATGTTTGTTTGACTTTCTACATTCTTTCGCGTTTACATCCTATCCAGCTAAAAGCATTTCTTATTCCATAATGCCTTCCTAAATTCCTCAGAGCTAGAAACAATTGCTCTACATCATCTGTATCCTCTTCAGGATTCTTCTCAATTTCCACACATTGCGTTTACATATTATCCAACCATAAATATGCTTGTTTCATCTTTCAGTACCTTACATAGTGACCTATACTTAATCTATATTGAATGAGTGACAAAAGATTTTTATGAGGATAGTTTAGTAAGATTCTTAAAGCTACAATTAAGACCAAGAGAACAGCTGTCCAGTATCTGAGCTCTTTAGTCTGACAGCGTCCATATCTGTCCAGCTGTGACATAGTCTCTGTCCTGCACCACGGGCAAGGACAGCACCCTTAACCAATCCCCAGGTTGGTAAACCCAAATCTTCTGCCTCTGCTCCTCTTACGCTTAATAAAGAGTTCTGTTGTGTACGCTGGTTATCTGTCACCTGGAGCTCCAGAGGCAAAGCAACACGGTCACCGATGCAAATTGCTGAATGAGGCCTCTCACTGACGGTCTAAGCGCTTGAGGCAAAGACTCATACTTTGCACCCAGGGGTAAATGCAAGACGCTGCTGTCTCCCAGTCCTTGGTGTTTAATAGCCATTTTCATCTGCCACTGATCTGAGACTTTGGGAAGGAGTTGGTACGGAAGTTCTTTGTAGTGTCCCCCAGAGGATTAGAGTCAGTAATGATCAAACTGAAGGAAGGGGACAAGACAACCTGACAAAGTACCTGACTGGGGAATTGCTGCATGGAGACCCAGACCTGAGATGTGTAGTCCAGGCTGGGGAATCTTGTCCCCTCCCATCAGGTAAGCCCGTACTTCGAATATTCATTAAAATGCTTAAGCACCCGTGTGGATTAGAGGTGATATGGAGTACGGAGAGTCTGTTGTATGCCCAGGACTGGGCAAACTGACAGGTAGCTTGAGCATAAATTCTAGGGCTGTTATCAGATACAGTGTTCTCAGGGAACCTGAAGAGGAAATAAATGTGGTCTTGCAGGGCCTGGAGAGTGTGGCTGGAGCTCATGGAATGCAAGGAAATGGCTAGGTGAAACCCAAAGAAAAGTGTCAACTGATATCAAGATCCACTGGAACATGATGGATGGCACAAGGAGCCCAAGCCGCTCTATCTGCCCAGAATGCCTCGCCCACTCACTTGAAGGAAACTGTCTGGGGGCAGTATTTTTAGCCTTGACTGAAATCTGACCCATGGGATGGCTTTTTCATGCCATTTTCATGTATTCTCCCTGCAGTGGCAGCCCATGTACTGCCAGCCTCATCTAGGATGCTGCTAGAACTTCCACGGGACAGCCTCTTGTGGATCCCGGAGGCAACTGACTGGGCACCTGCTTGCTCTGGTGTGGAGAACGATTCGGTTTCCATACTGAGCTAAAAGCATGATATGCTCCTCGGTTATGTGTCCTTCTGCAGCACAGGGCCTTTCTGGTGAGCACTCATACAGGTCACAAGACCCTCTCTTGAGGGGCGCCGTGTAACGCGCAGCAGTGCGGTACACCTGCAACTAATATATCTGTGGGTTTAACAATGAGGAAAAACACTCAGGAGGAGCAGAGGATCTTCAACCAGAGGTCTCATCTCCACAGGGGGCCCTGTTTTATACGCTACACAACCAAATGGCCAAGCCATTAGCCACAGCCACGAGACAAGAGCAGAACTCATTGCTGGGGCTAGAGCAGTAAGCAGGAGGTGCAGGAACAGTGGGGCAGGTAATCTCCCACACTGCACGAGGCTGCCACGGTGGGAGGGCTCTCTACCATACCTGATGAAGGACAGGTCTCTTTCAGGTTGGATGGCAGCCACATCCAATTCCTACACGTTAACCCACAGGAGCTGTTAGTGACCAGGCCCAACGGTGGTCCTAGAGGTCTGTGTGGGTCCCCATTGGGCCAGAAGAGGCAATACCTTCTTTGGTGTTATTGCCCAGGTGGAGGGGCACTCATGAGACCTTTTCATGGAGTTGCAAGACTCCAAATGGGCTCCTCTAAGTTCCATTTCCACTTCATTGAGATGCAGAGCTGGCCCTATTTAGCAACGTGACTGGAAATTCTGCTTGTGAGCCTACTACTGGACTCAGCCAAGGCCAATAACTGTCTCTCAAAGGAAGTCTAACTTTCAGCCAGTGACTGGTCTGTGCTGGCCGACAGTACTGTCCTCCTGCACAGGCTCTGAAAAGTGAACTGAGAGTTTGCTGATGTGTGTAATTCAAATGGTAAATGTGGATCAGTGAGGCTCCGGAGAGGGGGAGGCCTGGTGGCCTGCTGGAGGCCCTTCAGGAGATCCTACTGGTTGGGGCCCCTCTCAAGAGCAGCACACCTTCTAGTAACTTGATGGAAGGATGCCACCAAGATCACACAGGGCTGTGTGACAGCATCAGTAGCCACATAGGCCCACGAATCCCTGGGCCTCTTTTTTTTTGGGGGGGGGCTAAGTTAAAAAAAGACAAAAGTTTGGTAACAATCTCTTCTGAAACAGATGTTACACTGCTTCCCAGATCAGGTCCAGGAATTAGGTCCTTGTAGTTGCCTATGTTAACAGCCCAACCACACTGTCACTTGTGAGTCATCATGGCACGCAGTCTTTGTTGGTTAGTGCCCTGTGTAGGCTCTCTATGGAGGTTCTCATCAGCATAATAAAAAGCCAGTGCTGCCTCTAGATGCAAGACCTTTTCCAGACCATGGCTGGCCTCCCCATTGATAGCACACAACTGGGGATTTAAAGACCCTTGTAAAAGGACATTAAAGGTGTGCCGGGATCCACTGCATTATTAAGGAAGTTGATCCTGATCAGCCTGCTGGAGAGGGATACTGGAAAAGGCATTTGCAGTGTTAACTGCTACAGACCAAGCTACCTTCTATAACCCCTTCATGATGTGAGGCACCACCAGTGGCCAGAGCAGTGCTTTGGAATTGAGGGGCCTATTACCAATGGCCAGTCTTCTGGTCCCCAAGGCCTTGTGCAAAGGCCAAACGGGGCTGCTGAATAGAGAAATAGTCTCACAGAGCACTTTGTTTTCCTTCAGCTCAGCAATCAGGATGGCTGTTTCCTTTACTCACCAAGCAGCCAGTATTGTTTTTGGAAGACAATGGCACTAGGAGCTAGTAACCAAGTAGTTTCATAGTCTTCCACATGTTCTACTAAAATAGCCCTAATTATAGCAATTTCCACTTGGGCTTAGGGACAAAGGTGCCTGGGAGGACACGGAGACAACACATCTATACCAGTAACACATTTAGTAGTTGAGGCCTGAAAGTACTCACCCTGAGCCAAGCCTGGGCAAAAGGGTCATCACAGACTCAAACCTGGGAGGCATTTTAGGTATCCTCCTCATCTTGGTAACAGAGGAAGTAGAAATCCCACTCACTTGTGCATGGATACCCAAAAGGCCCAAGAAGTACAATTCTCCCCCACTTCCCCAGTGAACTCTGACCTTGGCACAGGATGTGCAGGCCACCCTGGGGACAGAAGGACTTCAACATAAACATGTACACAAGGTCTGGGTAGATAGTTAGGGCTCTTCCACTCATGCTGTAGGGATAGGAACTGTGATAGTCAGCGGGGCTGTCATCATGCTGATCCTAGTGGGACTGCCCATCAGACCCTCATGACTCAACATATGGCCACGAGGTGCCTGGTGAGGAGCCTATCACTCTCCTTCTTTCAGACCCCATTATTGAATAAACAGACAGGAGACTTTTTTTTTTTTTTTTAGAAAGACTCATGTCTGGGTTGCCCTTGAAAGGGTGCTCAATTCCCACGCTTCTGTGACTCTCTGTGCTGGTCAATCTTCAGTGTCTTAGTGGTGGTTGTTTCCTCCATGTCAGGATATATCTTAGTTAAGACCTGAACTGTCACAGACTGAATGAACTGATTAGGTGAGGAGGCTTAAGTGGGTTTGGTAACAAGCAGGAACATCAAAGAGAAACCTAGAAATCTGAGTCTGCCTAGCAGTCTCATTATTTCATTGTGCCCTAGTCACTCCATGTAGACCCAAGGGATCACCAAGGTGGCTCGCAGGACCACTACAGGCTCTGTTAGAGCGGGGCAGTGTTTTTCGGTGACAGGAAGTTTGTCACAGGGCCAGTGGGGGTGGGGGTAGCAAACCTGTCACGTTCACATAGCACCCAGCTAAGAAACGTGAGGGTCTTAGGCATCTGTGCCTGCCCATATCCTTCTTCCTCGTCCTCCCAGGCAAAAGTCACCACTGTGAGGGCATTCTAAAGGAAGAAGTCTACAGTAACAAAGCCCCGAAGATACCATGTTTAATACAATTACTTCTATGTTAAGAATGGTTCCCTTCCAGGATACCTGGGTGGCTCAGATGGTTGAGCATCTGCCTTCAGCTCAGGTCATGATCTTAGGATCCTGGCATCAGCCCAGGTCTGTGGACAGTCTGCTTCTTCCTCCTCCCCGCCCCTCCCCCCTGCTCATGTTCTCTCTTGGGCATGCTCTGTCTCTCTTATGAATGAATAAAATCTCAAAAAACAAAAACAAAGAAATCCACAATGGTTCCCTTCAGAATCTGCGGTCATTCCCCAGTATCCATTAGCATGGCTAGTAAAGTGCTCCCTGGGATCCTCAGGATTTCTACTCTTCGAGAACAGCATTGTGATCATATGACCACTCTACTACTGTACCAATTTTGTTGTGTAGAGGTAGTTAATTAGGACAACAAGCCAAACTGAAAGTAACAGTCAAGACTTTATTCACTTACTGTGACAACATAAGCCAAATGGCAAAAAAAAAAAAAAAAAAAAAAAAAAAAAAAAAAAAAAAAAAAAAAAAAAAGTGCCAGCTCCTCAATGTTCCATTTTCTAAGTGGAACAGTACCAGATGGGGGTCAGGTGGATGCAGCATAGACAAAAGAATTCACCCCACTGCAGAGGAGCACTGAACCAAAGGCTTCTGCCTCTTTATAAACCATGAACAGGAGAAGGAAAGAGAGAAAGAGAGAAAGGGAAAAAATACTATAAGCAAAGCAAAGCACCTGAGCCAACCTCCTAGATAAGGAGGTCTCAGTAGAGATGCCTAGGAGTGCCCCAGGTGAGGCCCCAATAAGAGGCTTCTGAAAGAGGCCACTTGCACATGCTACATATGCATGTGAGCCTAGCTAGCCTGGAGCCTGAGTCTATGATTACAACTCCCTTCAGAGACTGCGGTGCACTGGCTGTACACCAAGTCTGGTGTGGGGAGAGCAGCGTCCCCTTCAAGGCCTGCCAGGAAAAGCCTTGCAATTGCCTATGATCAGGCTTGAAAGATCACACATAGGATTATGGTCTGTCTGGAACTGGACTCCTCACTCACATACCTACTATAAGCAAGGCTTTGTGACTAATGCTCTGTTACTATAAAAACAGACACTATGGTTCCTAAGTCCCAGCACCTGCTCAATCGTGTTATAAACAGAAAAGGTAACAAATATAATGAAGAATGAAAAACAGAATATGGAACTGTTAGTTAACTCTATTTAGAGTACTACCCCACTTTGCACATCTATAATAGCACTCAGGACAACTTCTGAAACAAAATTAGTGCCATATAAACACTGCTCATTAAGGTCTCTATTATTAGGATAGATTCGTGGAAACGTTTAAATAACACCAGAGTTTAAAACAGTTAAGATACCATTTAAAATACACATATACTTACGATTCATCTAAATCTTCTACAAATCCTTTACAGAAAGCCATATCAAGTAAAAACACTGGAAAAAAAGAACAAAATGTTTACAATAAATGCTGACTTCCTACTTGTTTCACACTACATGCTTAGTCATCTATAAAATGTTTTTCATTTTTTACAGTCTACCATAAAATCCATCACATTTTGATGCATTCCAAAGCACAAACAATGCATAAGCATATGTAGTTCATCCCTTTACTTTCCACTCTGCAGGAACCTAGACCAGCAAGGTTTATGTAGGCTAGTAAATGTGAAACACACAGGTTCTCTTTCAGTCTATTTTTACTCTCATCATTTTTTCCTTTTTGCCATTCCATCTTATTTTTCTACATAGAAGTCATTCTTACGCCACATTAAAAATACTGTTTTGTCTTTTTTTTTTTCAACTTCATAAATATAAACAAAACTGAGCTACGTCTCTAACACTAACAGTTCTCACAGCCTGGCACATACGGGGAACCAAACGGCTGCTGAGGAAGTGAACACACAGCTGTGAGGACCAGGGCATGCGACGCGGGCAAGAGGAAGCTGAGAAAGGCCACCATCTACTTTGATCACTTCACACTGCAGAATCCGGCGACCTAATCATGGCCTGTCCTTGGCCATACCACCAGGTGGGTAAAAATTCTTCAGACGTGACAAGAGTCGGAACCTAAAGCCAAAGCAACGTTTGGTCACAGGCTCGGGTGGTGGAGCCTTCACGCCTATCAATGGAGTCAGCGCTATTGAAACTTCCTGCTACACTAGGCAAAGAATCAAACGGAAGACGGGCGCATCTCTTTCTGGAACTGGTCCTCCGCACAGCCGCGCTGGGGGAAGGACTCAGAAGCGGGGCATATCTCAGAGAATCCCAGAGCCTCTCTGAACCCTGGCGGGGGACCCCATCCCAGGCCCGACCCCACCCCGGAGGGTCCCCGCGCACGCCCGCCCCGTCGCCCCAGCTCCCATCGCCCCCGAGCGGCCCTTACCTGTGGCGCAGAGCCGCAGGCCGGCGCCGCGTCTCCCAGCTGCCATGCTTGCGGCAGGGGAACTGCAAATAACACGGAAAAGAACGACACACCGGTAGCCGCTGTTTGCGGTCCCGGAAAGGGAAACTGCCCGTGGGCGCGCGGGAGGGAAGCCCGGCGTAGAGGGCGGGGCGGGGGAGGCCGGCCTCCGCTACCCTCCCAGGACCCCGCCGGCCTCCGCCTCTGAGCATGCGCGGAACTGCGGCGCATGCGTGGAACTGGGACGCTTGCGCAGTCGTGCCTTCAAATTCTGTGCGCTTCCCGCTGCTTTCCGGAGCGTGGGAACCTAGCGAGTGGGCTCCTTCCTGTGAGGGCGGAGCAGTGTGTGGAGTTGGGGGGCGTTTCCGGGAAGTTAGGTATCTGCTAAAGTTAGAGGGGGAAATGTGATAAACTCCAACGCCCGCTGAAATTGAATTCTGCCAGATCGTTCGCTTGCTGCTCCTGTGTGGCGCGCGGTCAAATTCGTGAGAAGAGGTAGATGAATGTGTGACCTTCCGTATACTTCGGAAATAAATTTGGAATCTTCTTTGAATGTTTCCGAAACGAGATTTCTGCCCTAGTAGTAAGCTCTATTAATGCATTAAAAACTTTTTTTCTCGGAAACTGAAAAAGTGAAGTTGATCATAAAATATACGTTTTTGATGATTCGTTCCTATTTTCTGATTCCTTTGATAGGAGTAAAATACTATAAAATAGTATAGGCGATATTATAAATAATATAAAAACGGCGATTCTTGCTGCAATCACTACATCTGATTTAGGTGACATTTTTATAGGACCTAAAATATCAGAAGATTTAGATTAAGTCAATTATTGAACATGTGTTATGAGAATAGAAGTGGATTATGATGTCAGCCAGGTCACTTTGGGTTCAAAATTCCAAAAGGCAGAGGTCTTAGAAAACGTTATTCCTTTTTTTTTTTTTTT